>PVKE010011973.1:0-39197 GCA_004027555.1 Craseonycteris thonglongyai | reverse complement strand
TTTAAATTTATATATGTAATTTTAAATGTGTGTGTGTATATACATACTATATATATATATATATAGTATGTATATACACACACACATTTAAAATTACATATATAAATTTAAAGATTTACTTTATCATTTTTGAGAGAAGATAAAAGAGAGAGAGAGAGAGAAGGAGGGAGGGCCCAGAGCAGTCTCCATTGTTGTACATTTGGAGACAAATTAATTCCTTGGGATATTAGATTTTCCCAAAGGGAGAATGTGTTCTTTTGCAAGGTCACCACCTCCTACAAAATGCAAATAAACTGGAATTTATCTTTGAGCTCCATAAAAATACTGCATTTCAAACTAGGAAAAATAAGGATGACATTGACATACTGTCAAAACCAATAAGGTCTGAATAAAGACTCCTTAAAAGACTCATTCCTGTGATTTGGTAAGCAGTTATATCTAATTTGAAATGAGATGCTTAATTACATAATTTCATTCTAATTAAGCTGCTAGTTAATTGACAGGGCATCTCTGAGTGCTTTACACAGTGCAAGTCAAAGGCAGCAGCATCTTGAGCCTATTACCTGTGACCCTTTGGGAGAGATCAGTAAATAACTATTTGAGAGACTGTAAACAAAGTTTGTTAAAAATGAAAATAAGAGGCCAGCCCCAGGGAGAGCCACCTCTGGTGCAGGACTTTCACTTTCACATTAGGCCCTTTCTTGAGAGAGGATAATAAAAAGAAATGAAACAAACATAAATAAAACTTTTACTGAGTATTTAATACATGCCAGCCATGTACTAAGAAGTTCCAAAAGAAATGCGAGACATTAAAGGGGTTGTTTTTTTAAGGGATTGTGCTGTTTTGCTGTTTGGGGGTGATGTACTTAGCTTTGCCCCTTCCAGCCTTTATCATTCCCTGTTGATTTTGCTGCCTTCTGTCTCTGAACCTCTTCAAACCATTCCAGTTAATCTCTGCAGAGGGTATTTAAATTTACGTTATCAGTGAAAGGAATTATAAATTGAAGTAAGTTTTTCAAACTAAAATGCTTTATTTTACTACTTGCATACTCCAATTTATTGGATTGGTAACAATCTAAGTATAGACATTCATTCATACACACATGCATGATATACTTGTAACTTCACTCATATACACTGGAGAACATATTACTGGAATGTGTCTTGTTCATCAGTTAATAAACAAAGAAGCCAAAACTATTGGACCGTACAAGTTAATACCTTATAATTGATTTTTTTTTTAAGATTTATTTTTATTGTTTTTGATAGAGATGGAGAGAGACAGTGAGAAGGGGGAGGGCCCAGATTGTATGTCATCAGTCATCAGTTTTCAACATAGTTTCACTCCACAGTTGGGCATGGGGCTGCACAGGGCAGGAACTGGGCAGGGGCCTCCTGTGTGGGAGGTACGCCCCTAAGAGCCGGTAGGCCCTTCAACATGAGAGGCATGCCCTGGGTGGGAGCCGAATGGGGGGCCTCCCACATGGGAAGCTTGACCTAGCAGGAACCAAACTGGGGTGGGAAGCACACCCCATTTCACCATTTGAGTCTGCATGGGTTGGGGCCAGGACCAAGATTTGATCCTCAGACCCTGGGGTTGCAGTGTGAGCACTCTCAACCTGCTGAACAGTCCTGGTTTCCACTAATTGATTTTATTTTAATAAAGAATAAAATAAGGGGGAAGACGGGATGGCTCAGTGGGTTAAGCACTCACTTTGCAGCGCCGGGGACCCAGGATCGAATCCCACCCTGGCCTGTGCGGACCCATGCGCTGAACTGGGGCGTTCCCTCAGTTCAGTTCTCTCTCTGTCTCTGTATCTCTCTCCTCTCTCTCTCTCTGTCAGAAACAATTAAAATAAATATTAAAAAAAACCAAAAAACAAAAAAACAAAAGAATAAAATAAAGTCTAGTGAGGATTTACACTCAAGCTAAATGGTTTCATGTGTTTTACCATGCTCTGTTATTATCCAGTTTCTAATTGGCATCATGTGTCTTTCTTTCTGAAGTATTCTTTGAAAAGGTGAGTTTCCTCAGATATGTCAACTACTTTTCATATCTCTAGTTCACTGTCACTGGGTTGCAGCAGAAATCTCATTTCTTCATAAATAAATGTCTTGTGGACATGAAGTTGTGAAGAATCACCTTAATGAATAGCTGACTCAAGAATTCATTTATTTAAAACAAGATAATTTTTTTAGCAGAAGCATTAGGAACCCCAAAGAGATGATAACTCACAGGGAATTGTGAAAGAACAGACAATTCCTATTTCTCTCATGTCCCCACACACATACATAAATGCTCACAAGTATACAGCCATTCAGTGGGAATCAGGAGAAATATCTTTATTGTCCTCATTGGAGTGGTAATTAACCATTCCTTCAGTCATAGTGAGTGCCTAGAATCACCTCAGAAAGCTCCTTCCTACAGAAGCTAGGCAATCGCATGGTCTAGGATGCCTGCCTATTACATCTCCATTCCCCAGGCCACTGCCAAGGAGGAATTAGTCAGACTGTGGGACCCTCAGACGTCAACTTCCAACCAATGCTTCAGCATTTTAGCATGAACCCAACAAATCCTCATGGCATAACACACATGTCCATATATACTGCAACAGAAATGAAAGAGCAGAGTGGAAACTCAAGTATATGATATGTGGATATCTGGTTGTGGTCATAAATAAGTCCTTTCAATGTTACTGATGTTGAATGGATTACCGAATCAGAAGTCACAGGATTGGTTCATATTTGGACAAATATTTATGGACTTATATATTTATGGAAAATACATATATTACACCTATACTTATAAACATTTGGACATTTAAGTTCTCATGAATTCAGAGACTTTGGAACACTGGACTTCTGGGGCCTGGTGAGACTGTTGTTTTTCTTCACATGGTTGATTCAACTGTAACATGGGCAATCCCATTTATGCAGATACATGTGGGAAATAGTAGTCATTTTTCCAAGCCCCGGACTCCATTTATTTCATGAGCATCATGAATATTTTACCTGATCTTATTTCTACTAGATTAGCACCCAGTCTAGGCTGTCATCCAGCACCTGGGGAGATCTTTTGGTAGGTGCTTAACTGTAATTCAGTTTATAGGTTTCTATTAGTTCAATGTAAAATATAAATAAAATAATAAAATGTTTAAAATATGTTGCTTTTAAGACCCAGGTTGTTAAGTGTTCCCTAGTATGAAAGTGGTAAATCACAGAGGAACTGTTATATTACTAAGGGTGTCAATATAGATGGTGAAATGAACAACAATTTGGCTTAACATTTCTAAAGTTATCTTGAGTTGAGACCATTCAGTTGCCTTCTTATATGTCAGTAAGGCATCCTCACTTTTGAATATTTATTATTGTGAATATGAAAATTTTATTTATGGTAGTTATTTAGTTTTAATAGTTACATTAAATTTCTTGATAAAACACAGATGAAGAGATTTCTGAAATTTATGTTTTGCTATTAATCATCTATGTTCTGAAACTATATGGATAAAATAAAGTTTTAATTTATACTACAAAGCTACAATCATTAAAACAGTATGGTACTGGCATGAAATTAGGTATATATTAATAGATCAATGGAATAGAATAAAAACCAAGAAATAAATCCTCACTTATGTGGTCAATTAATCTATCACAAAGGAATCAAGGATATACAGTTGGGTAAAGGTAGGTTTTTCAGTAAATGGTGCTGAGAAAACTGGACAGATACATCCAAAAAAATGAAATTGGACCACTTTCTTATACTATCTATAAGAATCAACTCAAAATGGATTAAAGATTTAAATGTAAGACATGAAATCATGAAACTCCTAGAAGAAAACATAAGCAATGAAATGTTTCACATCACTGTTAGCAATATCTTTTGGGATATGTCTCTTGGGCAAGGGAAACAAAAGAAAAAATATGCAAATAGGACTACATAAAACTAGAAGTTTTTACACAGTGTAGAAACCATTAAAAAACAACAAAAGAACCTAACTATATGGGAGAAGTTATTCGCAGATATATCTGATAAGGGCTTAATATCCAAAAAATAATATCCAATATACTTATATATTTGATTCAGTATCAAAGAAACTTATACAATTGAACATCAAAAAACAAACAAGCAATTCATTTACAAAATGAGCAGAGGACTTGAGTAGACATTTGTTCAAAGAGGACATACACGTGGCCAACAGACATGAAAAAATTCTCAATGTCATTAATCATCAGAGAAATGCAAATTAAAACTACAATGACATAACCCCTCACACCTCTCAGAATAGCTATTGTCAACAAATCCACAAATAACAAATGCTGGTGAGGATGTGGAGAAAAGGAACCTTTCTGCATTGTTTGTGGTACTGTAAATTTGTGCAGCCACTATGGAAAACCATATGGAGGTTCCTTAAAAAATAAAAAAATAGAACTACCGTACCTTATAACCCAACAATTCTACTTCAGGGTATTTATCTAAAGAAAACAGAACATTAATTCAAAAAGATATATGCACCTGTATGTTTCTTGCAGCATTCCTAGTAATAGCCAAGATATGGAAGCAGCCTAGATGTCCATCAATAGATATATTTAAATACATATTTAAAAATGTTTAACTAAGATAGGAGATTCCAAAATGGGGAAACAAGATAGGATGGAGTTTAGAGCAAAGACTTTGTATTATAGACCCAGACTTGGTCATTGCAGGCTGTGTTACTTGGACAAAACCCTTTTGCTTAATAACTTGTTAATAAAAAGGGGGATAATAATACTTACCTCATAATATTTCTAAGAGGGTTATGTTAGAAATTGTTCAAAGAACTTACACATCATAAATATTACCTATTTCATGTTATTGTTAATAAATATATTGCTTTTCAAGCAGAGGAAAAAACTCAAAATTTGGAGCATTCCTATAAGATTTAAAAAAAATACAAAATAAGTTTATGACCACTAGTTTTTAATTAAGGCATTTTAAGCTTGTTCTTTTAAGGATTTGTTGAAATTCATGGTATTTTTCATATGCAAAGTTGATAATGGTTCTGTTTCTTATTTAATTACCCAACATAGTCAGGTTTCTTTAGATATAATATAGCTAAGAAGATATGATTATTGCTTCTGTCTGTATCCATACACCATTTACTCATTTTGTCCAGAAAATTGAAGACATAGGAAGTTGGGAGTTACTTGTCTTCCTCTTCACAGACAAGTTTTCCTACTTGTTTGTGACCTTGAACAAATCATTTTACCTGTCTGTATCTCTTGACCCGTGAGGGAGTTCTCAGCAACTCAGCCAAAAGAAAGCTCCTGTGAATGCCTGCAACAATAATACATCAGAGGCAGAGTAGTTCCAGGGTTGGTTAATTCAGTGGCTCAATAACAATATCTAAGATCTAGGTTTTCTTCCTAGCCATCTGTCCTGCCATCCTCAGTGTCTCAGTTTTGTTCTCATGTTTTCCCCCTCATGCACACATGTTGGCTCTACAGGACCAGGCATTACACACAGGTATTAACATACTCCAGAGGAGAAAGAATGAACATGTCTCTTCTGTTTTCCTTCATAAGGCTGAGAGACTCTTTCCCACAACTCCTCATCCCCAGGAAGACCTTGACATGATCCAGGTCGTAACTGGGTTGCATATTGCCCTAAGCAGTTACTCACAAGAAGATTGAGAATGCTCTGATTGGTTCAAGCAGCATGAGGTCCTCTGATTAGATCCCTGTGATTGGTTAGACTAACCCAGATTTACTCCTGAGCTGGGGATGGTGGTCTCTTCTCTGAAGGTTGGATAAGTTGTTACAATTTTGTTTAGAATCTAATGGACTTGAGTAACAATGCATGGTATCTGCTGAAGCTTAATTTTTGTTTCCTCCTAAAAACTGGAGAAAATTCTAATTTTAAGCCACAGTATGTATGTATGTATGTATGTATGTATGTATTTATTTAGAGTTAATGAAATAATGTTATTACATGAACTTGTAAACATATTCATGACTCTCAAATGAACATAAATGCTTTTATAATGAGTCTAATATTTCTTAGCTAATTATGTTTAAGTATAATTCTAGGCTCACCTTCAGCTTCTTCTTCACTGTTCTGCCAAGGCTTACAGTGTTCATCATTTACTCCCTGCGATAGTTTATTATTATTATTATTATTATTATTTTTTATTGTTAAATTTATTGAGGTGCCATTGATTGGTAACAATTAGTTTCCAGGTGTACAAATTTACATTACATCACGTATGTATTGCATTATGTGCTCACCACCCAGAATCAGTTCTCCTTCCATCATCATATATCTGGTGCCCACTCCCACTTTCCCCTCCACCCACTCTCCCTCCCCCCTCCTCCCCTTCACTCAAGTAACCACCAAACTATTGAGTGTACCTGCAATAGTTCTTAACGTTGCTGACTACACCGATTGATATAATAGACACATTCTAAATCCTTGTGGTGGCAAAAGGCACTAACAAATATGACTTCTAATCTCCTTCCTTCTTTACCAAGTCTGCCAGTAGACATTAGTAATGTAAAGAAAAATACAGTATTAAATATATATACCACCAAGAGTCATTTTGTGAAGGTGACTCAACAAAAGGCAAGTTTCTTCTACATTGTAGAACTACTCTGTATTCCTTCTTTCTGAGTATGTACAAGGACTTTCAAAGGGCTCATGGTTTAGCTTGCATGCTCTCTGACCAGGCAGTGTTGCACCCCCTCAGTCCCCACCTTGTTCTGGCCCCTCCAAAGTGAGAGCTTTGATAAAAATATGGTCCACTTAGGGGGCTTGGTCTATCCTCAGGCCTCAGCAGTACTCACTTCCCTGTGTTCTGGGATTTGTTTGCTAGCTGCCTCTGGTCCTGTGGTTGAGGCTTGTGGCCAGTTTAGTCCTAACAAGGAGGCACTTCCCCCCTTTCCCCTGAGTTTGATTTCCTGCATTCTTTGCTTCCATCAATGCAAAATACTGAAAGGTTCAAATCGATTTTCCTTCTACATCATGAAAGGTCTACTTTTCAAACTTTAGTATTTCCTAAGGAAATATCTCTGATCAATATTTGTAAGAATTAAAGAAAAACTCCAAACCTCCCCCTTCTGATTGTCAGTAACTCAGAGCAACCTGTTTACCCACTTGGGTTCTTCCCAGCAGAAAATGTTAACAATTGTAATTATCACCATTATGCAGTATGTTCAATTGTACAATCAATATAATTGCCAAATGGAAATTATACAATAAATATAATTGCTGCTTTACTCCAGTGCAGTATTTCCCTGGCACTTCACATTTATTTTGTCCTTTAATTAGTAACAGGTGTAATTATACTACTGTGCTCAGAATAGAGCTGGGTAATTGGCAGGAGGCATAGGGTACGGCTATTGAGAAGGGCCTGGTATGACTCATTCTGTCCTGGGATTGTCTGGGGACACCTCCCAGCCTACTTAGCAGCCTGAAGTCAAGTTGACCTGTGGATACATGCCACAAACTCTAGGTCAAGGATGCCTTGCAATCCCTAAGATATACTCTTTTGCCAATCTGGCTTCTGAACTTCCAGCAAATCTTTTGCCTATTCTTTGACTTTCTAGATCAGGCCTGTCCCATCTGCAGCCCAATATGGCTTTGAATGTGGCCCAACACAAATTCTTAAAACATTATGAGACTTTTTTTTTACCTTTTTTTTTTTTTTAGCTCATTGGCTATCATTAGTGTTAGTGTATTTTATGTGTGGCCCAAAACAGTTCTTCTTCCAGTGTGGCCCAGAGAAGCCAAAAGGTTGGACACCATTGCTCTAAAGCAAGCTTATCCAACTCATGGCCTGCAGGCTGCATGCAGCCCAATATGGCTTTGAATGTGGCCTAAGACAAATTCATAAATTTTCTCAAACAATTATGAGATTTTTTTAAGCTTTTTTTTAATTTAATTTAATTTTTATTGGTTTTGACAGAGAGAGAGAGAGAGAGAGAGAGAGAGAGATACAGAGACAGAGAACTGAACTGGCGGAACTCCCCAGTTCAGCATATGGTTCCGCAAGGGCCGGGGCCGGGATTCGATCCTCGTTCCCCGGTGCTGCAAAGTGAGCACTTAACCCACTGAGCCATCCCGGCTTCCCCGATTATGAGATTTTTTTGAGACCTTTTTCTTTTTTCTTTTTTAAAGTTCATCAGTTATTATTAGTGTATGTTATATGCGGCCTAAGACAATTCTTCCAATGTGGACCAAAGAATCCAATACGCTGGACACCCCTGTTCTAGGTAAATGTGTTCATTTATTCATTTAGTGAATTTGAACACCGTTCATGTACCAGGTACTATTCTGTATGCAGGAGATATTTAGGTAACATGAGAGGCATGGACTTATAATCTAGTGGATAAAAACAGAGACTACACACACACACACACACACTCGCGCGCGCGTGTGCGCACAACAAAAAATTAAGATATTTATAGTGATACGTACTGAGGAGAAAGACTACTGTAGCATACTAATGTGTTTTGATTGGGTGATCAGGGAGACCGTTCTAAAATGGACGTTTGACATAAGATGTTAATGATGAGGCAAGTATCATAGTTCAGGCAGAGCATGTGGCAAATGCAGAGGCTGTCAGGGAGAACATGCTTAATCACAAATCTATAGTATTAAGGGGTTAAGAAAAGGAAGAGAGAGAGAGAGTCATAGACAGAGAGACAAAAACAGAGAGACAGACAAATTATTAAAAAATAGGGTAAGGTATATTGGAAGGAGGTAGATAGAAAGGACTTTAGATTTTAGGGCAGGGGTGGCGAACCTTTTGGTGATTGAGTGCCAAAGTTTATGAAATAAGAGTATACTTGCTTGACTCGCGTGCCAACCCATCGAGTGAGATAGAGGTATCGATTATTTTTATGTCTATAAGAGCATAAACAATAATTTTTAAAATGGTATTCACAGCTCTGCATGCCGAAATAATTGCTCTTGTGTATCACTTTGGGCACGTGTGCCACAGGTTCACCACCCCTGTTTTAGGGGGTCTTCAAGTCACAAAAATGATTCTGGAATTTATTCTAAGTGCAGTGGGACACTAGTAGAGGGCTTAGTGAAGGTACAATCAATATAATTGCCAAAAGGATATTCTATTGTTTATATCTTAAGAAGCCCATTCTACCTGCTTTTTTAAAAAAATAGATGGTAGAGGAGCAGGAAGTGAAGGAGACCAGGTGGGGTACAACTCCAGGTAGGAGGTGTTTGCTGACAAAGGATGGTTCCAGTGGAGGTGGAAGGAATGCTAGAGCCACCATTGGCTGCGGGTGGAGGTGATGCAAATGCTGAGACAAGGACTGGGATTTCTAATTGCTCTAGGCTTTTGGCTTGGAACTTAGTAAGATAAGGAAGTATGGGGGAAATGTTTTAAGAATAATACGACAAATCTTGCTCCAATAAAATGCCATTGGACATCTAGCTAGACAGCTGGATACATGCCCTGAAGGGAGCAATCATTACTGTGGACAGAAATATGAGACTCAGCAGTATTGATGCAGAAGAACTCGTAGACCAGGAAAAAATAAACATCAGAACCCGAAGACAAGAATTCCCAGGACTGACCTGGCAGTTGTTGTGACATTAGAAGTCACAAAATGAGAGAGAGTCAGCAAAGAAAACTCAGAGAAAACTGCCAGTGAGGTAGAAGGAAAACTGGAAACAACTAGATGCCATTCCATTTAAGAGAACACATATTGAGAAGAGAGGGTGTAAGTTTTGTGAAATGGCATTCAAAGAGTAAGATGAAAGCAAATACATGGTCTTTGGATTTGGCAGTGTGGAGGCTGCCGTTGTCCTTGTCAGAACAGTTTTACTGGAGTGACTGGGATGCAAGTGTATGTACGGGTTGAAGATAAAATGTAAGGTGAAGCGATACAGGCGGCATGCAGAGATGATGCTTGGAGCATGCTAGGAACAGGGAAGAAACCCAGCTCTAGCAGGAAGAGCAGAAGGGTCAAAGGAAGACTACTGAATATTTTTGTGTGGAGAACAATATGGAGAACAAGAAACGGATGCTGCAAGATGGGAGGCCTATTTGGGAACCAAGTCCTTGAGTAGCTGAGACATGAAATCTAGAGTCTCGGTGAAGGATGGCCCCCCAACAGGCCCAATGCCTGATATTCCCTTGTGACAGGTGGTGACAGGTGGGAAAGTGAGCATGGTGGCACAGATTCAGGAAGGTCAGGCCATGTGGCAGTGGGAGGACTGTTGCTGCCTCCCTGTAGTTCATGATCAAAAGGAGAGAGACACATCCTGTACATCTCATATGAGTCAGGCAGCGGACTGAGCAGAGAGAAGTAGGGCTGTGGGAGGGCCGCGGTGGGAGGAGGAACCTCCAAAGTTTGACAGAGGAGGGGCATCTGACTTAGCCCTGTAATAACACATATAATTGTGCTGCTGTTTGGCTTAAAGGTCAGCAATTTGGGGACATTTTGTCTAGAACAAGTTATTTTATTAAGAAAGACACAGGTTGATCTCTTGTTCGTGGCAATTCTGTCCTCCAAATACTCCATCCCCACTCAGGCTTCAATACCTTTTCAAATACCCTGTTTGCCTTTGAAAACTTCCACTGTTCTGTTCCTTTTGCTAATTTTTAATTATCTTTTCAGGCTAAGTTGAAGTGTCATCTCTTCCAGAAAGTCTTGTCAAAACATCTTCCAGCCCTTTTTCAATATGGGTTAGATCCTTTGCTGTATGTCGGTGGGGCACTGATGTGGATCTCTATTTTGTAGATGTGTCAGGATGGGTGTGTCTGATCTACATGGTTGAAAGAGAAGAGCCCATGGTGGGAGCTACCCCAGAGCTTAGGCAAGAACGAGTATCTGACCTCCAGAGGGCTGGATGGAAGGCTGCCACAACAAGATGTTTGTGGTCCTGGAAAAAGTGCTTGTTCTTATCGCCATGCACACGTGCAGTAAGTAGTCTTGCTGTGCACTTTACTTTAGTCAAAGACCAACTTTTCTTTATGGTGAAACAAATAAGCAATTATGAATCACATGTAAAACCCTCAGTTTAGGTGCCACAAATGCTCTTGATTGTCAAGTATAGGTCATTTGGTGTGGGAGTCAAGTACTGTTAGCACCTGAGTACTAACATACTCCATAGCGCAGAGTGGGAGTTTTGTTCATGAGAACGTGGTCTCTCACAGAAATGTGCAGTAGAGCAAGTTATCCTTCCTCACATTTCTAACAAATGATGCTTAAACTGCAGAGACCAGCTACAGCTTTTTTCCTGAATATGGTGGTAGAATAATGTACCCCGCCGCCACCATCACCACCACCACCACCAGGTGTCCATGCCCTCAGCCCCAGAATCTGTAACTATGACACGTTGTGCTCAAGAAATAACTAAGGTTGATTGCTAGTCCCCTGACACTGAAATGGATAAATTTTTCTGGACTGATGTAATCAAAAGGGTCCTTAGAAGGAAAAGAGGGAGGCAAGAAAGTCAGCATTAGAGAGATGCATCATGAGAAGGACTTGACCATCCAACCCAGGCTGTGAAGATAGAAGGAAACCAGGACCTAGGGATGTGGGCAGCCTCTAGAGCAGTGTGTAAATCTTTTGGCTTCCCTGAGCCACATTGGAAGAAGAAAAATTGTCTTGGGCCACAGATAAAAGACACTAACGTGAATGGTAGCCGATGAGCTAAATAAAAATTGCAAAAAGAAACTAATCATGTTTTAAGAAAGTTTAAGAATTAGTGTTGGGTCACATTTAAAACTGTCCTGAGCTACAAGCTTGTTCTAGAATCTGAAAAAGGCAAAAAAAAAAGATGTATAATACCTAGAGCCCCTAGAAGGAACACAGTTCTGCCAACACCATCATTTCAGTGATATCTGTTTAGTGATACCCATTTTTGATTTATGTCCTGCAGGATTATCAGATAATACATTTGTGTGTCTTAAACTACCAAGTTTGTGGTTACTTGTTACATCAGTGATAGGAAAGTAGTGCACAGTGCAATGTACTTCTGTGCCTGAATCTGAAACTCCACAGATAACACACACATTAACAGAGAACAAATAGGTGCCAAAGTGAAAACACCCAGGAGTCATATAACGAATGTTCATTATTACAGTACCCTCTCAACAAGGAAGCACTGAATGTGCTGGAGTTTTATACCGTAGGGTCTCAGAGACTCCGTTTCCTGAGCTTGACAGCTCGGATAGTAACAAATTCATATGTTGTGGAGCAGAGGTAAAGAAGATAATGTCCTTGACTTAGTTTTGTCTTCCCCTCAAACTGATGGGCTAATTTTTAACTACCTATACGGTCTTTGAAAGTATACTGGCTTGAGAGACAGAACTGGGTTCAGGTCTCAGTTTTACCCTCTGTTACTTTACACAACCCATTTAAGCCTTTCTGGAGACTTGGATTACTAGTTAGTAAACTAAGGAAATAAAGGACTATTTATCTAGTCTGAAAAATAATGATTAAAGAAAATGTACTTTATCTATCATGAAAACACTGCACATGCAAAGAATTATTCATAACAAAAGTCATTGTGTCTTGGCCTCATTCTTGGTCACTATGACACTATCTATAATTCAGACTCTTTCTGACCACATCAGCTCAAATGTTCCTTTTTTCTAAATACACTACTGTGAGTGGTTGGTAAGGAAAATGGGAGAAGGAGAGTGTGGCATAGCCCATGCAATCAGCAGACACTTTCTGCAGCCCCTGTGTCTAGGAGGTCAGGCTCTCTCTGGACTGAGTTGCTCAGGTTTAAAGACCATTCCAGCAGTCTTTAGCAGAGTGACCGTTAGGGATCACTCTTTCATATTTAAATTGATTCCTAGGAAAGTTGTAGCCACCCCAAATCCAGTTTTGTTGCTCAGAGTTCCAAACACAATTCCCTGAGCTGCTCAATAAATAGAAATAGAAGTTGAAGGTTCATGAATGTCCAAAAATGCATCCTAAGCATTCCAGAAAATTCTGATATATTCATCTTGAAATGGGTCTATGAATCCAAGAGTCGAGATAATTCTGTATGACAGCAACCAAGACCTACTTGCCCTCACCACAACTTCTGGAAGACAGAACCCACATTGATTGTTTTGTCTTCAGATTTTTTTCTTCACACCAGTCACATAATAATTGCAATAAATGAATGAATATATTGTTTTTATTGTATAAAAGAAAATATGCTGCTCTCCCTCTTTAACAATATAAGTCTTCATTTCAAAGAGATGTGTTAATTGTCAAGAAAGGCATTGAGTTCTGTGGATCAGGTTAGTCTTTGAGTCTTCATTTCTACCATAGGAGGGCGCCAGTGTGGAGTAGGTATTAGGCACACAACCTTCCTATACAAGACCAAAAATGGTTCTTCAAAGAAGGAAAATATATCACCTTTTGTGAAGGGCTTAAAATACTGCATAGAATATAGTACAAAGTGTTTGCTAGTTTTATTATTATTATGTATGATCTGATGTGAGTTTATTTGTATTGTGTGTTTTTTATTTGTTTGTTTTGCTTAAAAAAATAATTGTTAAATTTATTGGGATGACATTGGTTTATAAAAATTACATAGGTTCCAGATGTACAATTCTCTACGTTACATTGCCTAAATATTACATTATATGTTCACCACCTAGAGTCAGTTTTCTGATTGATAATATTATTATAAAACTGTGCTGTGATAGTGACCCATCATCTTTTTTCCCTGAAAAGGTAATGCTGTACCTATAACCAGAAGAAAAGTATACTTCCTAGATAGACAGCACTGGACAGTAAAAAGGAATATAAGGGATATGTTATAGTCATCTAAGATAATACTAGAAGGAGTAAGGCTATGATAGAACTTAGATAATCTTTCATAAACTTGAGAAACAAAAAGAGGTCTTGAGGTTTTTAGGCTGTTCATGTTTTCCTTTTTAGAAAAAATTGTCTGCAATTTTTTAGTCTCCAAGTATGTAATTATTGTAAACAAAACAAGCAATTGTTCACCAATATAACTGCTTTGTTTAAATTGCTCTTGAAGTATTATAATATTATTCATGATATTACATTGACATAGTGTGATCAAAAGAGAGAACATTTAATTATAAATGTGCAAAGCATCTAGAATTGAAAATTATTGAATATTTTGTACACAATAGCTGATGTTACCTTATGAAAAATTAAGCCTTATATACTTGTTACATTAAAAGCCCCTGCTTATAATCACTTAGTTATCATTAAGCTATTACTTAGTAATCACTTAGCAATCACTTAATATTCATTGAAAATATCACTTAAGAAAGCAAACTGAAAACATCACTTAAAGAAGCACACAGCTTATCTGGCTACTTTAATGATTTTTCAGATTCAGTATGGAAGAAAAAGATATACAAACACTTATTTTCTCTGTGTGGCAGATCAAACAAAGAGCAGATTTTTATCTTTGTAGTAGCTCCCAGAGGGAAAAAAACAAATGAAAGATGCTTTAGAAGTAGAAAACAACATTTGTAATTCTTGGCTGTCTTACTAGCAAGAAAGCAGAGAAATGCTTTACAGATACAGGTAATACTACATGTGCTTGAGTGGGATGGAACTGCAGTGTGCAGTTCAAATCAACAAAGAAGATTTAAATACTCCAGACTTCTCATATAGTCAGTCCTCATCAACCTACATTAATTTGGGAGAATACCACATTTCTATCTGTTAAAATGAAGTGTTGGTTCATTCATTTATTCACTCACTCATTCATTCACCATTTGTTCTAGTTTTAATTTACAGAATATCAGTTAGGTGGTAAGGTTGGATTCTAACACTAATGAACTTCAGATAACTCCAGAAAAGGGAAATAAAGGTACATATGAATTATTTAACTAATTCATTAATTCATTTACTTATACTATAACATCTAATATGGTGTATAATGCCAAGTTTCTCAAACCTAAACCAAAAGTATAAAGGAAATTTTTAAGACTTTCTGGACTCTTCTCTCCTTAGATCCCAATTCTGGGATGTTGGTTACAGCCCTACTTAGTTCTCCATACCAGGGTGTGTTCTAGGAGCTAATTCTCTGGACATAGTTCCTAGTCTAAGTCCTGGGTAGGCTGCAAAACACTTTCCTATGAACATTTATGTGAATAGATAAACTGATCTATTTTTTAGTTCACTAATTTGTTTATGCAAATTTGAGGTCCTTAAATTCACTTCTTAAATAGAAGTAGAGTTAGACCTTTTATGTAAAACTTTGATTTTCTTATTTATTTGTACTTATATTAACTTGTCAGTGCCCAGGCAACAAAGATAGGAATGTCTTAGCTGGTAGGGTGAAATTTGTCACGTAATGTTAGCATCATTGCATATAAAATTAGGATTTAAATGAGGAACACCTGCTGCCCATAACATTACAATCTTTGCTGTATTGATCTAGTTTGCAAAATATACTTTTTCTTTTTCAAAAATTATAAAGGCCTGTTTCCAGTGTCTTTCTTATTGGATGTGTGTGCGCATGTACGTGTATGGAGGTAGAATAAAGAAAGGAGCATATTCTTGTCATAGCACTTATGACTTATTGTGGTGACTGCTTTATTCCCTACCCCTAAGCCCAAGTTACCTTTTTCTGCAAAGTGGGACCAGAAACTGGAAAAGGCAAGAGGATAGATAGATCGCAAGAGTCTTTAGAAGGAATACCTTAATTTCTTTATCTGCAAAAGTGTCAGTATCCCCTGTAGGTGTTAGAAATGCAATAGTGAACAAAATAAAAGATTTCATAAAAGATATGAATATGAGCATTCTTAGCGATATGCTTATACAATTCATCCTCAGTTAATACAAAAGAGAATGGGCAGTTTATGACAAATGACTTCAGATAACTCATGATTTATCTCCTTATGAGAAATCAAAAGCATTATAAAGCAATATGAAAACACACAAAAAAACTTTTGACTAAATACTATTAAAATCTTATTTTTTATTTAAATTTATTGGGGTGACATTGGTTAGTAAAATTAAATGCATTTCAAGTGTACAATTTTATAACAAAGCATTTGTAGATTGTTTTGTGTGCTCATCACTCAGAATCAGTTCTCCTGCCATCACTATATATTTGATCCCCTTTTTCCTCTTCCACTGACCCCTTCCCCCCTTCCCCTCTGGTAACCATTTGTTGTCTGTATCTACGAGTTGTTTCTTTGTTTGTTTGTCTTGTTCCTTTGTTGCTTTCAGTTTCATATACCACATATGACTGAAGTCATATGGTTGTTGACTTTTTCTGTTTCACTTAGCATGATGATCTCAACATCTATCCAGGTTGTCGCAAATGACAGCCCTGTTTGTTAAACGCCTTCTGGTGCCACTGTTATTGTGGTTGATGGTCATAATATTACAGCCTTAGCAGCAGCAGCAGCAGCAGCAGCAGCAGCAGCAGCACAGCTCCGTGGTACTGACTCTTCTGTCAGACTGGATATTTCATAAGAGACCATTATTCACTTCTAACAATCAGTCCTACCCACTGAGCAGATCCTCACACACTTGTTGAAGAGAAGCATTGGTTACATTGGTTTGTAGATGACTTTGCATTAACAAATGGAAGAAACACAGTCAGGAAGAGGACTAGGATAAGGCCCATATGACAGGATTACTCAGCCTTCTGCTTATTTCCCACAGGGATTGAAAGGATAGGGAGGTAGGAGGAGAGGCGTGGGCTGGATTTCTATTACATGGCAGATGTATCAGCTGTATGGCCTAATTCCATGTCACAGTAGTCCTATGAGGAAATAAGTATAGGGAAGCTAAGTGACTTTCTCAATGTAATGGTTTAAGAATGGAATCAGGCCTGTTGATCCCTTTCTCTTCCCTTTTCCCCTGAGGTAAAGCTGAGAACTTTTTTTGCGTGGAGGCGTGGGTCGGGTGGTGGGGGTGGGGGTGTGTGGGGGGTGGTAGGGGAGTAGAGCAACACTCAAAAGTCAGAGTTGAGAGCTTCAGGGAAAGAGCTTGCAATATCCATGTCCTATGGCCACTGAATTAGAAAAAGAAACATAAGTTCATATTCAACCGAGCCAAGGAAAGTTTCAATTAACCAAGAAAGGGCAAGCTGAGCTGTAGGGCTGTGGCTCAGGGTAGAGACGCCAAGCTTGCAAATATCCACATATGATTGCAGCATCAGCCATTGGAGCCAGAAGGACCTAAGGAAAGACCAAGACTCTATGATCAGAAGATCTAGACTACTTCCTAGAGGGAATTAGTTTAAAAACTGGAATTTTGATAGTACTTTAGCCCAAAATTTTTTGTTTTAATATTACGGTATTTTAAAATGGTTTTGATTTCTTGTAAGAAGTTACATCGTGAGTTATCTGAAATTATGTCTGTCACAAATTTTCTGTTTTCTCTTGTGGTGTTTTAATCGGACTCCAGATCTTCAGGTCTATACTTAAGATTAAAAGGAAAAAGCTTAGTGACATCTACTTAAGGACATCAACTAACTTCATACTGAATAGTGGTTACTTTGATGGGAGGCCTTCAAGTAGTGGCTATTGAGAGGAAAAAACTTTATTTAAGACTGAAAGAAAGTTAGCTTTGTCAGCAGGGAATTGGTAATGGAGGTACTCTTAGAAGAAAGAGTAATGTAAGTAGGAAACATCATCCTCATAAAAGTCATCAACTGGGATGCCCTTGACAGGTAACTATTATGAAAGGGAAAATATAGAATCCCTTTCAGTAGATTTTCCTGTAAATGTAGTAAGTGTCTTTCCATAAAGTGATGCAAAATTCAACAGCATTCATTCATTTATTCATTCATTCAGTGTACATTATATAAGACATATTCTACTCTGCTATTGATTTAGGGAAGAGTGACAAATAGGTCATACTCCACAGGAATATAAAGGTTAGAGAGGAAAATAATTAACATACACTCATCAATATAGCAGTAATAAAAGGAAAGGAAAAGTGAAGAAAAAACATTTCTTGAAGAACTGTGCAATCTCTCAGATATGTATACTTGTTTTCATTTCAAAGAGAAGAAAACAAATTCAATTCTATTTCATTCCAAATCTAGTGGTAGATCAACTGGTCATTTAACTCACATAAGACACTAATTTTTAAGTAGGCTGAGGTGTCAAAGCTTTGTGGAAGAGGTAGCGTTTGGTATGTGCATTAGAGGTAGTGTTTGTGACAAATGGAATTTTTTCTTTTTTTATTAATGGTTAAATTTATTGGGTGACATTGGTTGGTAAAAATTACATGGGTTCCAGGTGTACAATTCTACAATACATCGTCTATGTATTGCATTATGTGCTCACCATCCAGAGTCAGCTCTCTTTCCATCACCATTTATTTGATGCCCCCTCTCTCTTCCCCCATGGAATTTTAGAGTTTAGTGATTTCTTACTGGGGACGTGTTTGGTTGAGTAGAACACAAAGAGATATGTGGATTTTTATCAGTTTTCTCTGAACGACTAGTACTTAAGAAACTGAAGGCAAAAAAACTCAAATGTCAAATTTAGCACAGACTTCAATGACCACACATATCTCTGTACTTTTTTCAGTCAATGTACAGCTGCTTCTGAATGAACTTAGATTCTTTTATTACTTTACAAGTCATCACATTATTGCTTGGAAGCCACATTATCTACATATGTGCATCTCTTGATAGAGCTAAGTTGCTCCTCTGGTCAGGATGCTGTGGTTGAAGTCACATGTCTCACTGTTTGAATCCAGATTCTATGTATCTATATTTTAATTTAACTACCCAAGGAGATAATAGACTTGGATTTTACTGAAGCCCTTGTGATAAATGAAGAAAGCATAGTCTTTTAAGAGGATGGATGTGGATGGAGCTGACTAGAAGATAAATATGTAAGACAAATTACTGAATGCAGTTAAACAATATAAAAACTCATTCCTAAAAGTCCCTTAACCCAAAGCACATTTGTGGACAACAACCTGTTCATTTTGGTATGTGTGATATACTCATAGGGTGATGTGTTAGATTATTTGATTAGCACATGAATATCAGAGAAAGTTGGATTAAAAAAGAACAATTTGGTTATTTTGAGGAGAGAAAATAGTAATTGCAGATGTGTGTTAGAAAGACCATTTGTGAATCATACATAGGATGGATTATAAAGATAAGAATTAAGATAGAGACATCAGCCAGAAGGTTGTTGTAAAACTTCAAGCAAACCCATTAAATGGAATAACAGAGCAGTAGTTGAGTTTTAATGTGAATTTTATTTCCACAGATTGGGCAGCAAATTAGAATTAAAGGGTGAGAAATAAAGAAACAAAAAATGTGTTTCAGTATTTGAGCTTTAGAAATTTAACTTTGTTGGGTTTAGATATATTAATAATATTTTAAGATAAAAGTAGCTTAGTCTCTTCCATGCAGTAATGGCAGGATATACTAGTCATTGTATAGTCATTATATGTGAATGGTAAATTCACTGTCACTTTACCTGGTAGCATTGCTCAGAAATATGACAGTCTTCAAATAAAAAACATATCCATCTTTCATAGGTGACTTAGTAATATTAAAAAAGATCATAAGAGAGTCATATATAAAATTTATAGGCAAAATTAGTAAATTATAATATTAATACAAAAATGAATGTGCCAATGTGGACATATTTAGTCTCCTTGCTCCCTTTAGATATACCACCATGGAAAATCAAATCATCAGAATCAAAGTCAGAATGTTTCTTGGTGAACAAAATCAGAAGAACAGAAGTTGAATGGGTCCAGTATTTTAACATTAGCTGGCTTTACTCATATGACAAGCAATTGAGATCTCTCCATGGAGCCTCCATTTTCTTGCATTGGTCAGGAGAGACTCGGTTATGCCATGGTAATAAGTGAGTCAAACATCTTAATGGTGTACAACTAGAAATGATCTCTGTTGCTCAAGCTATTATATCTGTTGCATACTGGCTCTGTGTCTGGTCCATATTATATTTACTCCATGATTAGTATGATGGGACAGCCTCTGTCTAGGTCACTGCTGGTTATAGTGGCAGAGGGAAAAAAGATGTTTAAGTGCACACCAGCTCTTAAATCTGCTTTGAATGACACATCACTTCAGCCTATATTCTATTAGACAAAGCAAGTATTATGTCTTCTTCCAAGCGCAAGCAGGGAGGAATGAAGGAGAATGTTCCTTTTACAGGGCATGAGAGTAGTTAGCATTCTGTGATACAATCTATGGCACTAGGTTAGATTTGGATGACAACCCAACTTTCATCTATGATGTTTTTTTCTTTTTTCTTTAATCATTTGATTGAATATTTTAATACATGTAAATAAAATGTATCTCTCAGTTTATGATAACATCTATTTGGAGTGATACATTTCCATGCATTAGCAGGAACCTTGTAGAATCTGAGGTGCTGCAGGATATGCAAGCTATCCTTCAGTCAAAACAATTATTGTTATTTTGTAGTTAGTTTGTAGTAAACTAGTTTGTAATGAATAGCCCAGTGTCTTAATACAACAAAAGTGTATTTCTTGTTTATATCATAGTCTGAAAAGGGTTTGCTAGTTCTCTTAGGGGGCGCTCCTTTGTGCCAAAAATCTTCTCTCCGACACTCCATTCACTCTCTCCCATCTCCACCTTTGTGTATGCCTCAGAGGTTGTCCTAATTGGATTTTCTCCATGGGTCCTTTGCTGCTACTTCTGTTTGGGTTTAGCCAATGCAAGAAAAAAACAAAAGATGACTGAAGAATGAAAGGAGGGATTAGGTTGGAGTATTTCTGCAGTGCTCTCTCTGATGGCAGCATGCTTCTTTTAAAGAACAATTCTCCAATCACGTAACATTCTCCATACAACTCTCTCTCTGGGTTCTAGAATTTATTGCCTCTTCAGGCTTAGGAGTGGGAATATCTCCCCATTGTTGGTAACCTTGCATCATTCTTCATTGCTATTTGTAAAATATGTCCTCACCTATGAAATTTATCCCTTTGCATTTCTTTATGCCATGTTATTGATTAGGACTCTAACATAGATTCTCAGAACAGAGGCATGGCTATTTAAGTTTCTTCCATCTTAAGATGCTACCATCTTAAACATGTGGTCACTGAGGTTGTTAAAACAATAAAGACAGGATGGATACTTGAACAGGTTTTTGTGGCCATTCCTGTATATGCATATTATGGAACACATCTCATTGACAAGAACCAAGTCACATGGTTTCAATATAACTAAAATTAAGTCTTTTTGTGGATACAAAAGGAAAAAAAATCAATTTGTTATGTATGATATTAATGGACTCACAAGTATAGATATATAGTAGACAGAAATGTGGACATTAACTCAAAAGGACTATGGTTAGGAGATATATGTGTGGTATATATACATATGTGTGTGTGTATGTTAGGCTTAGGGGATACTTAACATTATGCCAAACTCAACCTTTCATGCCCCTCCACCTCTCAACCAGATTTCAGTACAACTACAGATAGCATCTCTTTCTCAAACTCATCCAGGCTCTGACCTTCAGTCTTTTCCTGTTTCTATATTAAATTAGAATCTGCCCAGTCCTGCAGATTTCTGTTTTATTGTTCCTCTCTGCCCCTCCCCCCTTTTATTTTATCTAACAGCAGCCTGGTTTGATGTGCTAGGTGAAGCTGCACCTGTAAATGAGGACTGTTGGAGAGATGTTCTGTGGAGAAAAGGCAGCCAAAGACAACTCTGAGGCATGTCCACAAATGTGAAAGCAAGAGAAAAGTCATAAAGGCAGACCAAGAATGTTCAAAACAGGTATAAGAATTAGCAAAAGATTATCAAAGATAGTTCAGGAAAGAAGTTTGAGAAGGGAGACAGGGCCAAGTGACTAATTCAGAAATGTGTCAGGGGATATAGAAAGGAAATTTGGACAAATACGCTCATGTCTTCACCAATATTTCAGTGAGGGTCTAGGCATGATAGAAGGCGTTAAAGCCACTACGAACAGGAAAGTTTTTGCTGCAATGAGGGTATATGTTTCCATCACCTTCATGTTTGCTTCCTTTCCAACCTAAGCACCTTGAACAGTTTACCTGCTACCTGCCCCAAAGATCTTACTTTCTTCACCTTCTTCTATGCCTGCCTTTTTAACTCCAAAAATATTTTCTCTGACCTCATATCTTTAGATCATACCTAATTTGTACTCTTTAATCACAATTGGGTCCTCATCATTACTCAATAATACTTTGACTTTTTTTTAAAGATCTATTTTATTGTTTTCGACAGAGAGACAGAGACACAGAGAAGTGGGAGGTCCTAGATCAGTCTCCATAGTTGTACTTCATCAGTTCCTCACGTGGTTTCGTTCCACACAGGTGGGCTGGGGAGGAGGGCTGCACAGGGCAGTAACGAGGTCAGGGGCCTTCCACATGGGAAGCATGACCCCATGAGCTAGGGGCTGAACCAGGAGCCTCTCACATGGTAAGCCCACCCTGGCGAGAACCAAACTGAGAGCCTCCCACTTGGAAAGCACACCTCAGTTCAGCATATGCGTCTGTATGGGCTGGGACCAGGACTCAATCCTTGTGCCTTGGGGCTGCAAAGATGAGGGCTTAACCTCCTCTGCCATCCTGGCTTTCCCAATACTTTGATTCTTACTGATTTTCTATCCCAACAGCAGATGTTCTGTTCCTTATTTTCTCCAAACCCATTAAGCCTCTGTTAAACACACACATACCATTCAATAATGCTCTGCTTTTCTTCCTGCTACCTAAGTAAGACCTCTTCTTCTTAGTGTGTCAAAGGAAGTGGACCCTTTCCATGATAAGGAATAAGTTGCTATTTGATCTTCACACCTCCCAAAACACCTTCATTTCTACTATTTACATCTTGAAATATTCAATCTCTCCATTATTGCTCATTCCTTTGCTTCAAGAATTAAGAATAGGTTTAGAACAGATAACTGAAGTCTCCATGACTTCTTTTAGACAGTAAGTTTGACCTCTTCCCCACCATAGTCTGATCTTTGCTGAACAAATAACCATTCTCATTGGTTTAATAGCCAGTTCTTTTTGCTTTCTCCAGTTGACCTTCTACTGGAATTGCCATAAGCTGCAGAATTAGAAGATGACAAGTAGGGGATGTGGCTGGGGCCGGAGGCCTTTCTCCTCCACAGGCAGCATGTCTGAAATTAAGCAAAATTGCAGGAATACTAGTTGTATCTCTTGAGGTAAATTTGCCCTACCTCTTCCGATTCCCCAACATAAGGATTATTTTTATGTGTAGACTGCCATCCTTGAGTACTATTCATTGCTTTTCATTGTGCTTTTCCTTTGGGATGCTTGAAGAAATTGCTTGTTTTCTGGTGTCTGGACTCTTAGAACGTGTACCGCACTGTATCGGTGACCTTTACATTAAGTTACATATTAAAATATTTTGTTCCTTTTAAATGTATTACACATTTTCTCTTTGTCTGTAAACTCATTCTTAACTTTATCACCAAAATAGAAGTATGGCACATTTGAACACTAATTACCTAGCACCTATGCAAGATATGTTCCCTTTGTCTAATTTAAGCCTCACACCAAACTTGTAAGATGGATGTTATTATTTCTGTTACAAATAAGAAAATGGAGGCCAAGAGAGGCTTAGGCCCTTACCTAGTCGGCTATTATGCTTTGTGGTTCCTGTTCTCAGATAGATGCTGAGTCTCTTGATCTGCATTTCTGTTTTCCTAATTGCTTCTTTTTGTAATTATTCATTTAAAAAAATTTTTTTTCAGTTACAGTTGCTTTTGACAGAAGGAAATGAAAACATGCTGGAGAAGCAATAGGCTTTCCAGATGAGTTGCTAGCCAAAGTGACCTTTGAGATTTGTTCCAGTCTAGATGTCTCTGGTTGTCTCCTGATTAGAGTAAGATAGTATTGGACAATCAATGTAATTGCCCTAGCAGAATGAGAGTAGCTGACTGAGTAGATTGTTTTCAGCAATTATTTTTAAATATCTCCTATTTTTATTGAGTATGAAAAAGAAAACCCAAGTTCTCTAAGCAGGCTGACTGGGCACACAGTTTTTAATGGGACTGAAAACAATGGTACTATCCCCTTTCAAAGGTACAAATGGTCAGCCTACAAACACCTTGAATTTAGCCCACTAAGACTAGGCTCACCATATATACCATTTGAAACTGGACAGTACTGTTGTTTTCTGTCCTTTTTCAAACAGTATGTCTGGTCAGGTTATCTCTAAGGGAAAAATGTAGAGTTCTGTTGTAAAGAACACGGGACACTTACTAATAGGTGGGCTTGAGCTAGTTACTTCACCTTTCTGTACCTTAGCCCCTTATGCATAATATGCGATGAACGAGATGCCTACCTATAGAATTTTTGTGAGGTTCAAATGAGTATATACCTGTAAAGTGCTCAGAATGGTTCCTAGCACATAGTAAATTCTCAGTAAACACAATCTAATATTCATTTTTTGTAAAAATAGAAAAACTGTGTAAGGAAATTATAATTTTTAAGAATAGTCAGCATCAATTGACTTATAACTTAAAGTTGCTTATAGTATTTGACCATTACAAATAGTCATTGTTGACTATTTGTAAAACACTTTATATGCATTATCTCAATTAACTCAAACTATGAAGTAGTAACTATTATTTTTACCATTTAATAGATGAGGAAACTGAGGCATAAGGAGGTTATTTAACTCACTGAAGTCTCATAGATTTAAGTTATAGAAGAAAGATGTAAATAGGTTTGTCTGGAGAGAGGCAGTGTGTCTCATTAATATACATGCTAAGCCTTTCTGGTCTGGTTTAGACAATGATTAAACAAAATTGGAAACCTTTTAAATGCAATTGGGAATGATATTTTACAATTGCACCTTTGTCCCAGTTCTACTGTATTTAAGCATTTTGAATTATATACCTTCATAGGCTAGCAGAACCATTGTAATGAAAATAGATCCTTGCATTGAGTATTTACAGAGACACTTTATTTTCATTCCCTCACTGAAACCTCTTAGCAGAAGCTAGAGTACACGGAGGCTATACTACACCCGTAGCCATAATACTTTGCCATCTTGCTTTTCATCTTGCATATTAAGTAAAGGCATTTAAAACTATGTTTGACAACCTTTGTTCTATGGTCCTCCCTGAATATCAGTAATAGGAAGAAAAATATTTAAAATGGATGTGAAGACAAATATAAACTACAGGAGAATTATTAAGAAAGGTTAGTTTCAGAAACAAAGCCTTCTAGCTTTTAACTAATTCACCACAGAGATAAAAAAGCAACACAGTTTCCTGCCTCATAACAATTTAATAAATATTACTAAAATATGGCAACTGCCACCACGACTCATTAGCAAGCTGTTTGTGTAGTATAAAGTTATCCAGAATTGTTTTGGGGAGTTGGTTTGTCAGTGTAATACACATAGTAATTTCTGAAGGAAGTTGGGAACATATGGTCTGCGCTCATCAGCTAACCCCAGGGGATTGCATCAGAATCTCTCTTCTCACAATTACATGACATTGAGAGCAGAGATGGAGAGAAGATAGTGGGAAAAAGAATGGATGGAAAGAGACACATTGATTATTCAAACCATAAAAATTGCACTTGGAAGCATAAATCAAGCATCACAGTTAACACCTTCAAGTAATCTGTTAAAATACAAGGTGAACATTACAGCATTGGAAATTCTCAGAATATAAATTCAGAATTTTGGTGCACAGTTAAATTAGTCATTTTAGCAACAGCAGTAAAATTCTGCAGGTAGCATGCTACTGGTCTACTTAACTTGAGTCTAATGCCATCTATTTATCAGATCAAGATTTCTTTGAACACATTTTCAATGTTTTAAATTCTGAGGTTTACATACATATTATATTATCTCTCTTCACAATGACTATGAAATATTTTCTAATTGAAAGAGGCCGGTCTTGTCCCAATTAAATCTGTTTGAATAGAAAACTGTAGAGTTAACATCTTTCAGTGATCATTTATGTATCAGTATAATAGAAATGTATATTTTAAGGGTTATGCTTATTTAATAGTCATCCATGACCATGGAATTGGGTGATCAGAAACTTTTTTCACACAATTATGTGATCACTAAATTTTTAATAACTCTTTTGGCATAGGATAAGGCCTGGCTATTTGTTAAAGCAATAAAATGATAGTAAGTGCTTTGCATTCAGGAGCCCTTTTTAAAGGAAACATTATCTCAGGAGTACATTTTTAAGACAGTTTAACAGGGCGCTCATATATTGTTGTTTTGGGTTTTTTTTGGCAAAGTTTGTAAGGATCTTTTATTAGTTTTGCATCTGTATTCTTCCATTTTAATTTTCTTTCAAATCCTTTCAGTTTTACATTATAAGTATACATAAGAGCAGCTTCCAGCCCTCTCCCATTCAGAGTCAACCTTGAGTAGTTTGAAGACTGTGACTTTATAACAATTTCATAAGTAATATAATTATGGGAAAAATAAACACCAGGACATATATTTGAAACAGATAAACAATAAATGTGCAATATTTTCATTACTACAAGGAGAAATAGGATTAGGATATATCTATATCCTTATCGATATCAATATAGATATCTATATATCTCTAGCTCTCTATCTTTATCATCTATATCTCTATCATCTATATTTCTCTATATCTAAAGAATATTTTCCTGAGAAAATAAATGAACTGAGAAGTAACAGGGAAAATACTGAAATATGCCTACAAATGAGGGCTATTCAGAAAGTATCTTGCCACATAATATGAAAAATAGAGGCATTTATGGCTGAATTTTTACCAGACAGGCCTTATATATCCAGACAAGAGGTTCTGTATAGAGAACAAGGAAACATAAAAATTGCCAAATATGAAAATGTTAAAGAAAAAATATTTCATGTATTTAGGCATTTGAGGTATGATCAAATTCTTCTCAATGGGTCTATTTTAAGATGATGTTATTATATTAAAAGTGGGTTCTGATCTTATAGAAATTATTTGAAGTTGTTAAATGTGAAAACAGCCTGCCTGATGTGATTGCACTCCAAAGCACTCCAACTGGAAAGCAGCGACGTGGTGTGAAATTTAAATATAAAGCAAATTTAGTCAGGTGCCAAGGTGCCAGCCTGCTGGACTGCTATTGGGAGGAGTTAGAAGTGAAGGGCAGGGGGTTGAATGGAGATTGGAATCTGTGAAAGGGAGGACTTCAGACTTTGGGGCTGGAAGAGCAGAGGGTGTTGCAAGAAGCAAAGTGTCGAGCTGAATAATTCATGATGCGGTACTAATTTTGACTCTGGAGAAAATTGCTTTCTCACTGTGCCAAAAGCTAGGCAATAAAACCCAAAATCAAAGAGCAAGATAAATGGATGGGGAGAAAACAACCCAAATCAACAAAATATCAATTTGACAACCTGTTTAAGATTGCAAGTATCATCAAAACACATGAATACACATTTTAAACCTTACCTGAAATTGAGCATGCATATTGATTTTTTATGTAACAACAAGTAATTTATCTTCAAAAATATATTTTTGGTATTAATGTAGAGACTTCTAACAAGACAATGAGCATTTATGCTTTTCTTTGGTACTTGGTAAGAACAAGCTGCATGTCTTGGTATAGTTAATATACCAAGATCCATCGTCATTTTGTACTTACAGAATTATGGGTGCCTGGAATGACCTTTTGAGCTCATTAATAATGCTCCTGTAAATATGGAACTTGATGAATATGAGTATTTATTGGATTCCTAAAATCCAGATTGTCTTCAGGGAATTCCAGTTTCCTATAGTAAATAGAAGTAAAGTAAGAGCAATGCTCAAATATAAGCTTATGCACTGTTGTTACCTGTACATTCAATATTTTAATGATTGGAATGAATTACAAATATTACTAAAGTCAAACCACTGATCTATTTTTAAGCCATTAACCAAATTTTCAACTATAGAGGTTTTTGCTCAAATGTACCAAAATATAGAATTGTAGTCATACATTTCCTTTTTAAAAAGAATTCAAACAGCATCTCAGCAGGTAAGTGTAGGTTGTTAAGAGAATAATGTTGTTTGAGGTGAAGTCCTCCTCCTCTCCTCTCCTTTTGTTTTGTTTTGTTTTGTTTTTCAAAGGAAAGCCAGATTCAGCTCCTGGGAGTAGAAATGCATTCATGGCAGAAAAATGCTTGCTGTCCCATGAGTGGCTGCATAAGAGTGCACAGGACGACACTTGTAGGTAACTAGAGAGTCTCCTAAGAGAGCAGGATTCCTAAAACTCACCTTTTGGCAAAGATGAGGGCTTTTCCTCAGAGGTGTAAGCTATTGTGTGGAGCACTTGAGATACCATTCTTCAGGATTGTATGAAAATAATAATTAAGTCTAGAGCAAGTGTGTCCAACCTTTTGGCTTCCCTTGGCCACATAGGAAAAAAAATTGTCTTGGTCACACAAAATACACTAACACTAGCAATAGCTAATGAGCTAAAAGGAAGGCTGCAAAAAAATCTCATAATGTTTTAAGAAAGATTATGGGTGATACTGGGATGGCTCAGCAGGTTAAGTGCTGGGGACCGAGGATCGAATCCCGGCCCCGGCCCGTGCGGAACCATATGCTGAACTGGGAGCTCCCCCAGTTCAGTTCTCTCTCTGTCTCTCTGTCTCTCTCTGTCTCTCTCTCTCTCTCTCTCTCTCTCTGTCAAAAACAATAAAATAAATTAAAAATAAATAAATAAATAAATAAATATTTTGATCACACAATCCTATTTGTAACAGTATTATGAGTATGAAACATCAGTATAGGCATGTGATTATGCATTGTCTACACATGACCAAAGTAACATCTTGTGTATATTATAAATCATACATAAATATTCAGGTCTTTTAAAGAAAAGATTTTAAATTAAATATATTACCAGTTCTAATATTTCCCCCCTGTATCCCAAAGGATGCACAGTTCAATTATAGCTGCCTAAAAGGAGAGGTCTTTAATATAGATTGGTAGGTTTCTATGGGTGTCATGGCTCCTGGGCTGTCTACTGGCCTGCAGGACAGAGAATATTTTGGAATTTGTTATTAGGTCAGACTGGCCTCTGGGCTTAGTGAAGCTCGAACCATAACATGCCAACTAATAAGGGAGGAGGCAGGTGGGGTTGTGTCTAGAGCTTTACTGGGAGTCAGAGATCTTACCATCGAACACTGTGACTTTGTGCACGGTGTTCTCTCAGCCTCACTTTTTTAGCATAGGCTTATTTGTGGGTAAGGAAATAATGAAATATTATATGTAAACACATTCCAATTTGTAGCATATTTAAAAATATAAAGTATTATCAACAGGTTTAGCTTTGTTGTCTATTCCAGCATCTTAAGCACACGATATGTTTTTTTTAAATGAATGAATGAATGAAAAATAAATTAATGAATTAAAGAACACATTATTTTACTATGTCACTTAGGACATTTACAGATGAAAATACTACAAAATAGGTTTACAGGCCAAGATTTTTGTGTTTTCATCTCAAATAAAGTAAATCCAGAGATAAGTAGCTCCAGAGTTGATTAATCCGGGAGCTCAAAGCTATTGGGCAGGACCTACATTCTTTCCATCTTCCCACTGAGCTTTTCTGAACAATCTGACTCTTTCAGGCTGGACCTACCCAGTATCCAAGATGGTGCCACGTTTCTAAGCATCTATGATATGGCAAAATCTAGAGCCATAGGAAGGTTCTGTTCTTACAAACTCTGAGAAAGTAAATAAAAGAGGAAATGTTTATTGAAGTCCTTTCTTCTTAGGTTCATGGCTGAATTTGTGCCACAGGCTCATTCTTTTCCCAGACTAGGACAAGAACAATGATATTAATAGGATTTCTTTAGATTAATAGCGGTTCAACCTTAGTGTTGGGGAAAGGGTCAGTCTCCCATCAACCAAAGGGGTTTTATGATCAAGGAGGAGGAACAGCTATGACTGTTGGATCATCTGCTGACGTTTTGCTTCACTAGCCCATCAGTGGCCTGACACTTGTCTTCATAGGCGGTCCACTGTCTCCCCTGCAGCATGGGACCACCCAGTGTCTGAGTAAGGAAGGTATTTGATACTTTCCAGCATACATTTCATATGCTTGGTTTGTTGGTTTATTTGTTTGTTTTGACAAAGGCCTTTGTTTCACAATGACTTCTTCATAAGTTGCTTCAGATACTATTTCAAAAGGTAGGAACAGGGAAATAAAAAAAAATGCACACTTTCTGTTCTTCCAGCTAGGACATAATATCTTCTCATTCATATTACTAAATTTGTTGGATTCTTGCTCATGAACCAGCCCTCCCCCCGCCCCCACACACTTCCATGGCAAATATCAGCTAAGTACTTATATCTAGGGAAATCCTCTTTTATTAATGTGAAGTTAATTAAGAACATGTACATCTATGACACATCATTACTGTGAGGAGAAATTAATTTTTTCAAGTCCTGTGGAATTTTATTAAGCAAAAAGCTTTTATGTCTTATAATAAGCCATGTGAAAAATTATGAGAAATGATTTGCTGTATTTTTAGAACAGATGCGTTTTGTAATAGGTCAAACGAGAAAAATTGACTATAAATCAAATTTGAATACAGGATTTCTCATTTGACAGCACATAGGACATTATGGCTTACAGGTAATATTTTGACTTTACATTATTTAAAATAAAATTCATTCTTCTGGTTTCATTTTATTTTGAGCATTTTTGTTTTTCTGTTTTTTTCAGCATCCTCTTAAACTTCATAAGTTAAAGGTCTCTCCTTCAGCTACCTTGTTCATCTTCAATTCATAATCTATTATATTTACATTTCATTAGTAATGATCAGTGCTGCCACTCTGATTAATGTGTGTGTGTGTGTGTGTGTGCGCGCACGCCCGCACATGGATTATAAGCCAATTTTCCACAGAATCATCTTTTACTATTTTTCAAGCCAAAGTGTTCTGAATAAATTATGTCTTTCATGGTAAAGGAAGCCGTTCCTTTCCAACATTGTATACCCCAACTTATGCCAGACAGACAGACTTGTAGTGACAACATCATCTGACTTAAATGTGGGACTTTGAAACTCTGTTTTACATTCTAAAAAGTGTGGTATTTCTAACATTCTGTTGGACTAACTTTTTTTAAAGATATATTATATTGTTTTTACAGAAAGACAGAGACAAAGAGAGAGCGACAGAGAAAAGGGGGAGGGCCCTGAGTAGTCTCCATAGTTGTACATCATCAGTTTTTGATTTAGTTTTGTTGCACACAGGTGGGCGGGGGAGGGGGGCCATGCAGGGCGGAAACTGGGTTGTGGGCCTACCTCATGGGAGGCATGCCCCCTTGAGCTGGGAACTGAATCCAGGGCCTCCCACATGGGAAGCTTGCCCTGGCAAGAACTGAACGTGGGCCCTCCCACATGGGAAGCATACCCAAGTTCAGCATATGGGTCCGCGTGTCCGTGACCAGGACTGGGACTCAATCCTCGGGCCCTGGGGCTGCAAGGCAAGTGCTTAACCTATTGAGCCATCCCTGCATCCTCTGGTCTAGCTTTTCAGACAATATTTTTTCAGTTTTAAGAAATTTGATAATTATCTATTTTTAGGGCTTTATAAGCAATTAAAGTAAAAAATGTTTACTCGCTAATTAAAAAGAGGTATTAAATCCTTACTGCAAACTATCTGACTTTGTGTATAGCTTGTAAGAAAAATCTGTGGGTATTTTTGCATATTTTAACTTTCTTGCATAAGGCCAGGTAATTTCCTTTGGAACCAAGGAAAATATGTTCTTAGAACAATGCTGAAAATAAACTATCTTATAATTTGATATTTACTCTGGATCATACATATTCTGAAATATTAGTAATGGTTTACAGATATGATATTGGAAATTAGCAAATAACATATATATATATATATATATATATACATGTGTATAAAATTTTGGACATGTTTTTAACACTGTATCTTTCTAAATGTTTTAACCAGCTGTATTGTCTTCTTTGGAATCACAAGTTGCATTTTAATTTAATGACTACAGATATAGAGAGTGGCATGAGTTCTTTTTATAGAGATCAAATTTTTCAGTTTGTTACAGTATAGTGTTTGGTGTAAAAAGGATTCTCATATTGTGCTTCTGCAGATCATTCATACTGAGCAAATTTAGAAAAAGCAGATATGATACTGACCTGAATTAAGCTAATTTTTTTACAGTTCATTGAAGAAATTAATAGATGATATTTTTTTCCATTTAAGTTATGTTTCATTAAATTTCTTTTGTGAAATTGTTTATCTTTCAGAGAGGACTAAGTTGAGACAAAAATAAAACTTGGAAACGCAGTTTTTTTCTCCAGGTGACGGTTTTGGTGCAGGTGTCTACAGGGGTGGTGATCTTTGTCATTTGGGTAATATGGCCATATTTTTGATAGTTTCTAAAATAGTGGTGAAGACTATAGACTCTGCATCCCTACTGCCTGGGCTCAATCACTCTTAGCCAAATCCTAGCTCAGATTCTCTCAAGTGTCATCCCTGGACCAGCAGCATCAGGACCACTTGGGGCTTGTTACGCAAATTCTCAAGCCCCACTCCACTTACTAAACCAGATACCACAGGGGTGGGGCCCAGAATTTTTCTTTCTGTGTTCCCTCCAGGTGATTCTGATAGGCTGAAAGCTTGAAAACCACTATCCTAGCTCTGGCAGTGGGCCAATTACTTAGCATCTTTGTGCTTAACTTTCTCCAGTTTTGTGTTATACACATATTCTTGTACTTATCTCACAGGGTTATTATGATGATTAAAGAAAATCACTTAAAGTTATTTCTGCAGAACTGCCTGGCATGTAGTGAGTATTCTCAAAAGACGCAGACTGAGTACATGTGGCTTCTGTGTAATCCAACACTTGAGCACATTTGAAAACTGGTGTCTGACATCATACTTCTTTTTTTAGTCAGTCACTGCAGAAACTGAAGTTGCAAGTACACGACACTAATACACCATTTAAAGCTGAAATCGTATTGAAATTTCATGACATAATATATTTCATTAATTTTGTATTTCCTAAAATGCCTGTCTTAATTTGCCTTTTAAATGAAATTCATTTTTCTTTCAGTGCAAATTAATTTTTTCACTGGTTCTCATCTTCATTACTTATTTTTTGCATTTATTGTCTGGATATTTCCTTGACCATCTTTTCAATATTCTAAAAATTAATGTATATTATTAAATACCCAAAGAAAATGTACTTTTGCTAAGATTGATTAGCTAAAATCAGTGAATATGAATGAGCGTCCTGTGTTTGATATATAAATAAGGTATCACATTTTCTCTGTTATGAAAGTGGGGATATAACTATAATTTGGTTATTAATGAAATAATGTCATTTATAAACAAATGTAGTTTGTATTTTGTTTGTTTTAACAAGGTAAAATTGTATGATGATCTTTTTGATATATGTATTTTTCCAATTTATTCTTTTTATTCACTGCATGAAAATTCACCTTAGAAATTCAGTCTAGGGGTGGAATAGGGACTTAATATTTAATATTCTTTTTACCCATCATGCAAAATTCTATAATTTTATATACATAGGGAGAGAGTGTTGGGATTCAGTTCAGTTCAGTCATTGAGAACAGATTCTGTACTCTACACTTGAAACTATAACATCTATAGCATACACCCTTTTTTAAACTCAGCACTATTCTGTACCTTCCTCATGCGAGTTTAGTACCACACCCAACCTCTGTATTTGTGTTTCACTCTTTCTCTACCTGACTTCTCTGAATGCTCTTCTCATGGTTTACCTATGTATCTTTCTTCTTGTGCATGTTTGTTTATGCTGCCATTCCTACCTAGAAATCCATCTTCTACCTTTCCAAACTCATTCTGATTTGATTCCTGTCCTGAGTGGCTCTGCATCCACCTGTGTGGAATGAAACCATGTCACAACTAATGATGTACAGCGATGGAGACTGTTCTGGACCCTCCCCACTTTTCTCTCTCTTTGTGTGTGTCTCTCTCACACTTTCTCTCAAAAACAGTAAAATGAATCATTCTTTATTTCTTTAAAATTTCCACATGCTTTTATCTAGCACAAATAGTTTACCATAGAAAATTAATTCTAGAACTTCAATTGTTTTTGGTATTAATGGATACATGATAGTCCAGTGAATTAAAGTGACTTTCCTTTTAATAGTGCTACAGGAATGAAAACATCTTCTGTGCCAAATTTCACCTCAATGCTGTGAATTTAAGAAAAAAGATTGGAGCAATAGTGCATCATAAAACTGGGAGAAAAAAATAAAACTACAACAATAAAATACACATACACAACTTTAACTCAATGAGGGTTACAAAATGAAATGACATATAAATTAATAAAGATCATAACAAAATTCACAATTATCAAAGATATTCAGAAGATATGCATAGAGAAAGGTACGCATAAACAACAAATAAATGAAAATTTATATGAGTTACTGTTATAATCGGAGGAACAACAAATGTGGGAAGATCTTTAGATTCTTCACTTATATCATCATGCATGTATGTAATGCTGGTATTTTTTTTTTAAGATTTACTGTTTGAGAGAAGGTGAGAGAGAGAGAGAGAGAGAGAGAGAAGTGGGAGGGCCTAGAACAGTCTTCATACTTGGACATCATTATTTGTGAGTTTCATTCTACACAGGTAGATGTGGGGCCACGCAGGGTGGAAACTGAACCGGGGCCTCCTGCCTGGGAGGCGAGACCTTTACTGCCATCTGGCAGTTACCTTTGTGTCCCATTTCAGCAGATGGGTTTGCAGGACCTGCGCCTGGGATTCAGTTCTTGGACCTCATGGTTGCCAGGCAAGCACTGAAGCTGCTGATTTATCCCAGTGTCCCTATAATGCTGGCATTATTAAATATATATATTGGAAAAAATATATATATCTTTTTCCTTTCCAGAATGTTTCCAGCCATGCAACTGTTATCATTATATTGGCAATGGCTGGATTTTTTTCTGTATAGCTCTCGTGTGTGTGTGTGTGTGTGTGTGTGTGTGTGTGTGTGTGTGTGTGTGTCCAATCTTGCCGAATAAAGGCTTTTGCATACTCTCTCCTGCCTCAGGATATAGTGAAATATATTTAATTAAGTCTCCTAAGTATACAAACCATATTTTTAAGTTTATAGTAGGTAGAAAGAATTTAGGAAGGTGAGCTCAAATGTACATTGAGGGAGTTTACCTGGGATGGGAGTGGATTTCTTATATCTGAAGAACTCAAGTGAACAAAAGCTTCAGGGAACTGTCAAGTTCATATTTATGGTAGATAAGTAAAATGAAGGGCATTACATTGAGGAGATTTTGAAGGAAGGAAATTCAGAGATCTTTCTTAAGTGGGGGGTATTTAGCTGGGGGGGTATGCACTGATGAGAACATGTAGCACTTTCATAAGGAAGACACTTTATCTTAAAAAAATCTAATATGTATCACATTTATATCTTCATATCACATGCTTATTACATGCCATATAACCATTTTTTAATCCTAAGTTTTATTTTGTTTTAATGTTATTTTTTGAATTATAATTTTTCAGAATCATTAAGGATACATTCAATTCATGCTTCTTATAAATTTCAGTTTAAAAATATCTAAGCCTCACATAGGAAAAAAGCCCAAAGTAGAAAGAGTATGCCAGTATGTCTGCCTCCTTCCTGTGCTACACACATGGCTGGGTTAAAATACCACAGCAATGCCAAGGGAAGACATTTTCACTTTGCAACATTTTTAATATTTATGAAATAATTAGAGCTTTTGATCATAGAATAGACTGGATTTAGAACTGAGGTTATTTTCTAAGCATATATTTTAATTTGAATTCCACTTACTGCCAAATGCATGAGTGTGAGCGTGCGCGTGTGTGTGTGCACGCACACACACACACACACACACAACTGGCAAGACAGAGGAATATAAAAAAAATTAGATCACAAAATATAAAAATCAAAATGAGTCATTCCACATTTGTATTTTTTTCATATTGTCTCAGATTTGCTTTCTTTATTTCTCAACATTTCAGATAGTGTCTTCAGTCTATAGCTTTCCCGCCTCCCTAAAATGCAACTCTTTGATCTCAGCATATAAATGCCTTCAACTCATTCTTCTGACCATGCAAATTAGAACGTTTAAAACCTGCCAAGGCCCATTTCCTAAGTTTTAGATGCAAGCAGATTGGAACTGAGAGATAATTCTGCATAAAGCTCTTTAAAGCAAATAAAAATCAGAACTAACCAACGATGCTAGAGACACGTAGAAAATAATTAAGTAGAATTTAGATTAGAAACCAAAGAAACCAGCAAATACAAAAGAAGCAAAAGTGAATGGAAATAAAGCAAATGAAACATATATATGTAACGTACACATGGCTATAAAATATCTAATTAATCAAACCATGGGTTTTTGATGAATATTTATCCAACCTGAGACTTAGGAATATCATGGTCAGTATGTCTAGGGAAAAAGCCAAGTGTTTTGTTGGTCTGCCAACAATTACTACAGATGTATTTTGAAATTCTCTTGTTTCTAGTCAGACAGAAAAAGAAACACAAATCTGTTCTTCATGGTTGCACTAGTGTGGACCCTTACAAACTGATTACTCACATCACCAGTTTCCTACTTTCAAGCCTCCAGCGTGACCTTTCATGCCCTGCTCTCCTCTGCTGCTTGCAGTCATCTATGTGACATTGCCAACTCACGCTTTTTCTTAAACCTTGACCTTTCTTGTGTCACTTTGTAATAGTGTGTACTAGAATTTTTTTCTGTTCTTTGCCCTCAAGAATGCTCTGAAATGCTCCAGCAAACATTCCTAATATGCTCCATACACACATACCTACACACACATGCCACCCACATTTCTATACATGCTGCCCCTGCAACTCACACACTACACATGCAGACACTACACACACACTGTGTATTTTTTAGTATGTTCTTTCTCTAATAAAAGTACTCATTTTCAGAAGGGCAAGAATGGCAAGGAAAAAGAACCAGAATTCCAGCTCTCACTGAAAAGAGTACTGTAAAGTTGTAGGCAACAACTGTGTAGTTTCCGGCTGGAACACACCCTGTGAGGAATACAAAGCAGGTCTTTTCCCTTTTGCGTAGGGCCTCTATTTCATGATGGCAGTCGTTGCTTCAGGATTCTGGAATTAAATTGATAATTCAATTTTATTTTAATAGTTGGGAGTTTTTATATTTATTTATTGATTTATTTGTTTGATTGTTTATGGCTGTAGTTGGGCTGCTAAGAAATACAGATTTATTTTTTTTTCTTTATTTGTTTTGGTTTGCTTTGTTTTTTTCTCCAAGTCTCTGTAAAGGTGTATATTGAGTCTTTCTATTTTATTGATATTAATATCTAAATGAAACTAAATTGTATGAGATTATAAATACACTATAATAAAATTATATTGCTAGTCAAGTTTTCAACTTATTCCTTTGACTTTTAAAATACAAAATATCCATTCTTTAACTGAGGAATGGTGTTGGGCTGACTACTGACTCTATAACTGAATTTGTAATAGTCCTGTTATTACAATGCAAGAAAGACCCACAAGCCATTGGTTCACTATTGGGGGCTCAGCGAACCAGGTGGAAACAGCTAACAATGGCTTATGTGCACATGAGATGAGGAATCACTCAAGCCCACAACCACAAAAAAGAACACATATCCATTGATACGGATACTGGAAAATACATGAAGGAATGCAATGCTGAGACAATCAGTAAATAAAATATTTCCAAATGGAAATTTTTATAGAACCTTCTGATAATTTGAGCTAAGTGTCCCTAGGATATCTAGAGAAATGAATGAAGATATATACTTTTAAAAAATTAGATGGCGGGATAGCTCAGCAGTTGAGCACTTCCCTTGCAATTGTGAGGTCTGGGATTTGACTCCTGGCCCAAGCTGTGCAAACCCATATGCTGAATGGTGGCGCAACTACAATCACTGGGGTGGCACAGCAGTGAGGATTCTCACCACCTGTGCGAGTGGCCCCTGGTTTGGTTCCCACCCTGCGAGGTCCCACATCCACCTGTGTGGAATGAAACCATGTCACTACTAATGTACTACTATGGAAACTGCTGCTGGCCCTCCTCATTTCTCTCTCTCATTTTCTCTCAAACCATAAAATAAATCTTTACAGAAGTGAGGTAGCAATTATGGAAGTAAAGCATACAGAATTAATTAATACAAGAAGAGATAACTAGTAAGCAGATCAATTAGGGATATAGAGATGAGAAGTATATTTGAAGAAGAAATTAGTGCACTATAAGAAAATGCAATTTATACCTATATCTAATCATTTCACTCACACCTTAAACATCTTTCCAAGATTCCCTTTGCTTTAGAATGAAAATGAAAATCCTCAGTTTGTGGAGCACCTCTACAACTCACAGCTGTATTTTCTGCATTCTCACTGAAGCCTTCTTTGCTCTCATTCTCTGCACTCTAGTTCATCACCTCTCCTCTTTTCTGATGCTGATTCATGCTGCATTTTGACCTAAATAATACTTAACATTTCTTGAAATGCCAGCTCTATCATGTTTCCAGGAAAGCCTTCCAAGTGAGATCAAGGCTTCCTAGCATTATATACTGTGCTGGCCTCAAAACAGAGATAATGATACATTTATGTACATGCCACAAGAATGTAAACACCAGAATGGCAGAATTTAGGCTCTTCTGCTCATTGTCATATCCTCAGTACTTCAAGCAGAACCTAGATTTTAGGAGACAGCCAGTAAACATTTTATCAATTATTTGATTACTGTGGTTATAGGCTTATTGGATGCCTTCATCTACACTAGGAGTTCCCTGAGGGCAGTGCTGTGCTGTTTTCTTTGTCAGTTTATCCTGTTATGGGTACAGTTTGCCACAAACTTTGCAACCCATGGCCTGCAACCTGCATGCGGCCCAGGATGACGTACGTTGAATGCTGCCCAACACCAATTTGTAAACTTTCTTAAAACATTATGAAATCTTTTTTGGTGACTTTTTAATTTAGCTCATCAGCTGTCTTTAATGCTACTGTATTTTGTGTGTAGCCCAAGACAATTATTCTTCCACTGTGGCCCAGGGAACCCAAAATATTGAACACCTCCAATCTAACACATAGATCCATAACTATTTGTCCATGAATAAAAGAACCCCATTTGGATGCAGAATATCAAGTATTATGGCTGCATTCTTATCTGTCCCTCCAGTAAACAGAGTTTTCTGACAATTTATATATATATATATATATATATATATATATATATATATATATATATATATATATATATA
>PVKE010011972.1:0-39194 GCA_004027555.1 Craseonycteris thonglongyai | reverse complement strand
TTATATTCCACCTATAAGTGAGGTCACATGTTTCCGGATTCTTTCATTCTGACTTATTTCGCTTAATAAGATGGTCTCTAGGTCCATCCATGTTGCCAGAAATGACTGCATTTCATCATTTCTTATCACTGAGTAGTATTCCATTGAGTAAATGTACCACATCTTCTGTATCCAGTCATCTATCGAAGGGCATTTTGGCTGTTTCCATGTTCTGGCCACTGTGAACAGTGCTGCGATGAACATGCGGGTACAAACTTCTTTAAAGATTAAGGTCTTCAGGTTTTTTGGGTAGATACCCAGTAGAGGGATGGCTGGGTCAAATATATGTGTTTCCTACTACTCTTAATCTAGTATTACGCCAGGAAATTCTAAATCCTTATTGGGCTTAACCACTGTTGAAGGAAAACTTTGGGCCCAAGTGGTTTTGTGCCTGGGCTTATTCTCTTTTACTGAAGAGGTTTCTTTCCAAAGACTGAGTAAAGTGTGTATTCTTTTACTGATAAAGAAGGAAAAGCCTGGTAGTGTTTGTGGCTTTTGTGAATGAGCAACACCACTTGCAAAGAGATAGATGAGCATAGCAAAACTAGGTTTTCAAAACTGTATTTTAGAAATTTATTAGTGATTAGAGAAGAAAAACTCTTTTTCTTATCTCTGTCACTGTTATAAAACATACCCCTCCTTTTTTTTCATGGCTCTCTTATTGATGTTTCTCTTCTTTTTTAAGAATCTCATTTAAAAATCGCCAAGTTCCAACAAACAGCTTAGCTAGTTTGTATTCTGATGAATACTGATTAACTTGAAGGATTATATACGACTGTGAATTGCTTACAGGAAAGTGAATATTAGGTAATTAATTATTCCACGTAGTTGGAGCTCTCATAAGAACACGGGCTTACTTGAAAATGTCTGCAGATGAAATCAATTCTGAACAGGCAAGCTGCATTTAGCATAATAAGGTAAATTAGCTTTCCATTCCCTGCTGGTTAAACATTTGTCACTGTTATATTTATCCCTTTTAGATTTTGTTCAGCCTCACTATTCAAATAGGGCTTAGTTTGCTTCTGCAAGGATAAAGGTAAAATATGTCTCACGGGTCATAAATAACTTGTGTGGCTCACTTTTGCACAGAAAAGGAGGACTAAGGAAATACCCAGTGGTGTTTGGAGGGAGAATACCGGTATTTCATTTTGTGTTTTTTTGTTGACATTCTTTTGCTTTGTTGTTTTTACTCTGATTTGAACTGTATTATAAGAGTAGCTTAGAGGTAATTATTGTTCTCCTGCATGGGCACCACCAGTCTGTTGCCAGGGTCTTTAGGATCAGCCTTAGAGGTGGGGTACAGCAGAATGTTGCAAGATTAGAACGTTAATTTAAGCCACATTGGGTATATAGGCAGAAAGCCAAATTTTCAGTAGCAACACCCAGTAGTACACCAGGTAAATTAGCCACATGTAAGAATCAGCTGGTCTCCTTCTCGCCTTGAATGTTACTTGAGAATCCACATCCTGGGTTGTAATGGGTCCTTACCATTTCTGTGTATATTTAAATATTCCTCATGTCCTACTGACAGTTTTCTTGACATACCCTAGGAATATTAGTGTCATTAGCGGTGCTTTAGTTGATCTTTTCTCTCCACAAATAACTACCCAGTTCTGCTACTTTCCCACATTTTTCTACCTGCTAACAAGAATGCTTTTGAGAATTTGTGACAATATTAGAGTCTCCAGTGGCAGTTGGTAGGTTCTATACTCATCTTAAGCACTTGTTTCCATCCTTTGTGAGTTTGAATTTTTCCCAGAAAATTCAAGAAAACTTGTCAAAACATAGTGATTATGCAGGGAGAATCCCTGTAAAAGTAGTTGGAGTTTAACAAACCTAGTACCCTTTTTTTTGAAAGCTTATTTGTCAACTAGGCTTCCTTTTGCAACTTGTTCCACTATTTGATGACAAAAGCTTTTGTGTTTCCCAACAGACTTTGTTTGTTGGAAGATGTTGCTTTTGAAATAATGGCTGTAGGAGACAGAGGCAGGCTTTGGTTTGAAGTAGGAGTCTGGTGTGTCCTAATGCTCAGTGTGACACACAGCTGGGGATGGGTGTGGTCCATCATCTAAAATGTCCTATCTTCAGTTTGAGGAGGTGGTTACCATTCTAACCACTTAAGAACTGCAGGGTACATGCTGTTTTATTTGCAGAGCAAAACTTAGCTCTAATGTTTTTTTATTTTTATTATTATTATTTTTTTGTACTTGCCTTCAAATTAATAAAGTGCCATTTTTTTGTAATGTTTATATGCTAGGTCCATTTCAGAAGGAAGAAAGGATACAGCTGAAGTTAAAGGATTAAATCGGCATCACATCTTTAGTTTTGTAAATGCCTTTAGTGTTTGATTTTTGTAGGTTGATCATAAGGAAGTGATAAGTATGTTAGGTTATTTGTGGTTTGAGCTAATTTTAGTTTCTTACTCACAGCTTGCTTTATATCCTTTGACATTAAAACATGCTTTCTAGAAAGACAGATTTTGAATGTAGGACACAATTTCTATTCTATACTTGGCTACATTTCAAAAAATACTTTCAGTACTTTGGAAATTGACAGTTTGAAGCATAGTAACATTATTTGAAAATTATTAATTTGCTTAGTGACTCTACTTTCCCAGCAAATAAAATAGATTCTTGTTCCAAGCCAGTGGCTAAAAGAACATAGTTGATATTAGAGGATTTAGAAAATGATGATTGTCTTTGCATAGGAAACTTTCCCCACATGATAGAGCCTTTTGCTCCTGAGGACTAGGGTTTATATCTATCTACAGTATGGATTACTGGTTTCACACAAAACAATTTTGCTTCAAAGCTTTAGTCTTAAACTGCCCTACTACCCTTAACCAACCACCTTGAACATACTTGCCCCTGGGGACTTGTGAGGTAATGGAAAAAGAGGACTGGGTTTGAGTTCTCAGTTTGCCGTTGATTATTGTGGGACCTGGAAGGAGTTACACATAGAATCTGTAAAATGTGATGATTGGACCAGAGAGCTTTATAGCATAACTGGAACCTAACATTCTACAACTATGTGGTCACATGAACCAGGAAAAGGGGGCAAGCTTTTTGGAAAGAACTGAGGCTTCATGTCCTGCTGAAACTGAATTTGGTAGCCTTGTATGTTCTGTGATCCCCCTGATCTAAAAGTGGGATGGAACTTTAAAAAAAAAATAAATTATTTTTTATTGTTTTTGACAGAGAAAGAGAGAGACAGAGAGAAGGGGGAGGGTCCAGAGCAGTCTCCATAGTTGTATGTCATTAGTTTTTGATACAGTTTCACTTCACAGGTGGGCATGGGGCTGAGCAGGGCAGGAACTAGTTGGAGGGTGGAGGGGACTGGCTCCTGAACGGGAGGCAACCCCCCCTCTCAGGGAGCCCCCTACATGGGAAGCACACCTGGGCAAGAGCCAAACCGGGGGCCTCCCACATGGCAAGCTTGCCCCTGTGAGAACTGACCTGGGGGCACACCCCAGTTCAGCATGTGGGTCCACATGGGCTGGGACCAGGATACAGTCCTTGGACCCGAGGGCTTCAAGACAAGCACTCAACCCACTGAGCTATCCAGACATCCCAGAACTTTTAAAATTTTGTATTAATTCAAATTGAAACTTAAAAAAACCATTATTATGTTCTTAAAAAATAATAAAATGCCCTGTGAAGACATAAATAAGATTATTTTATAAAATTACCAGTGCTACATTGATGAATGCAGTTTCCTTTGAACTTTTTCCCATATCTAAAGAAGATTATTAGATTTTTGTAATTGGACTAAAGTCTCCCATTCAAGAGAGAAATGAACAATCTGATCCATGTTCTTCCCTCATTCATAGCAAAACCCAATAATAGCTAACATTTATTGGATTCTGTTATTTGCTCCAGGCACTGTGCAAAGTACTTTGCACGAAGTACCATTTATTATACACCATAAATTGGTCTTTAATAAGCAGGAAATGTTTTAGGACAATTAGGTGTCAGAGCCTGGATGTTCTTTCTGCCTGAGTTCTCCTGTGTCCTGAAGCCAGCTTCACATGCTTACCCTGATACACAACTACAAAAATTGTGCTAAAACCTCCCTCATTTAGGACAAAGGATGGGATCGTTTTAGATTTTGATCTTTGTACAGTTTTCTGACCTCTTACCTAGATGTCCATCCACAGATTGGCCATCCACAGTCATATTTTACTTGGTTCACACAGTGTTTTTAAAAAAGTTTAAATTTTGGTCATTGTTTATAAGTCAGGGTAAGTCACATACAAATCTGGATTTCTGACTTCTCTTAAAAACCTGAAAACCTGGGCCCACCTTGGCAATGGTCTGCTGAGCTGCTGGGGGATATTGCTTCTGCTGGACAGACACGTGTGTATTCTTTCGCTTACCACACAGCTCCATGGCGGGTCATTCTGTCCTGGCTTATGTGTGTGACCCAGTCCTGGGACGCACTTGAGTTTGCAACCTCTAGTTCAGGCTGGGTTTTTTTTTTTGGAGTTTGACATTAATGTTAGAATTAAGATAATTTAGAAAAGATATTTAGCCTTGTAAATGGTTGGTGTATTGTCATTAGATAAAGTCAAAGCAAGGAAAGACTAGAGTTAAAGGCTTGGTGTCTAGTATAAAAATGCCTGATTGAGTGCTCTTAAATCCAGGATAAAAATCATTAGCCAGATGCTTCGTTCCTTCGTATTCTTCTTTCTCTTTTCATCCTTAGCTCCTCTCTGCTATTTTGAGGAAGTTGAAATCTGCCACCATTTTTTTCCACCTTGGGCGACTGAGTGTGACTGTATTTTTGTCCCATGTTCAGTTATTTCCACAAACTATTTTTGGTGATTAACTTGGAAATTGAATTGGGCTCATCCCTATGGGAATTAACATAAAAGAATGACTTACCCAAATATGCCTGCACTGAGAAATCTAAGAAGTAGAGTTTTTAACGACTGGTTTAATGATTAGAAATGATATAATTTGTCATGTGTCTGAGTTCATGATTAAATTGATCTGTAGATATGTCAACAGATGAAATAAATAACCATGATAAAAATAAATAAATATATAGGTTACAAAAATGTTATTAAAAGTTTTTATTCCTGTTTAGCAGCAGGTATACAAACTATATTGTAGGACATGCTTTTTCTTTAATCCTTCTTGAACATCTGTTATTCTGTAGAGGTATGTTGTATATGACAAATTAGAACAAGCAATAGGCAAGGAAAGATTCTTTACCATTGGAAAACGATGAAGATCTTTGTTTTAAGTTTTGTACCTTTTACCACCAAAGCTAGGCTGACCAAGATGTACCATTTTAAATAGGACAGAAAATGGTACTGTCCCATTTTATACAGTATATATGGTCAGCCTACTGACACCTTGAATGTAACCCAATGAGACTTGGCTGACAATACATACCATTTGAAACAAGACAGTACTGTTGTTTTCTGTCCTGTTTAAAACAATCTATGTGGTCAGCCTACCCAAAGTTGAATCCCAAAAGGACAAAACCCAGCTCAGTGTTCTGGCACTCCTGAATTATGTAACATGATGGCATAGCTACTTTATACTTTTTTGTATATACGAAATTAAAATCAATAACTGATGACTAATTTCTCTGTGAAGCTTTTTGTCCATCATTCATTTCCTCTTCTGTTTTAGATTGTAAGCTCCTTGCGGGCATAGTCCATTAATTCAGTCATTCATCATATACATGAGCAGCTAGCTACTAGGTACCAGGCTCTGTGCTAGGTAGTGAGAAGTGCTGGATAAAGATTTGGTCCTTGTCCTTAATAGCCTAGTTAGCAAATAGAGGCAATCCCATAGCCCTAGGTCCAGGTATTGTGGGGACACTCAGGAAGAGATAGCTGATTGAGATTGGGAGGAGGAAAAACAGATGGAGGAGCTATTAGGTAAAGATAGTCTGTAAAAGTAATATCTACGTGAATATTCCAGGGGCAAGCTGGTCTGAGTCCTGTATTTTCTGGATCCCTAATCTGGGGCTTGCTCCTCCCTTGTTCTCTGTTCATATTAAGGGTGATTTTACTTAAGCTTGAAAACATAGGAGCATATTTATTAATAATTTTCTTTATGGTCTTAACCCTCCTCTTCCCATCCCTCTCACATAATTCATAAGCATTGTCTCTCTCACTATACATATTTTCCCTCTGTCCCTTCTTTTCCATGTCTTCTGCCATTAGTTCTCACCTTAACTATGATAATGACCTCTGAACCCTTCTAATAGGGGGACATAGTGGAATTACGTTGTGGCATTGACCTCACCACCATGTAGTGAAGTCATCTATGTAAGTGTCCCTTTCTAGGAGGATGTTTGTGTCCTCATCAGTTCTGTAGCCCTATAGCACCAATACAGGGCCTTGCACTTAGTGGGCAGGTCATACAGTACACATTGCAATGAACTGAGAACTTTTATGTAAAGAGTTTTATTTTTCTTATCCAAATATTTATGCAAATACTCTACAAAATGCAGAATTATAATGTATTTTAATATGAAAAATACTTTTTGAAAGAATATTTATGTATAAACCTGACTCACTAAGAATAAATTGAAAATATGTGACTAGCCTCCTGATTTGCAGCTGATACTATGAACATAAAGATCTCATTTATTCATTGTGAATTGTAAAGGATATTTTTAATGATATTGGCTGTTTTATCCCATTATGTGGTCTGTTTATCAGCAATTCTTGTTACACACATGGCATTGTTTGAGTGATCCTTTTAAGTCAAATACCTTGTAAAATATAAGTTTGTTTACTGATAATCTACTTTTAAAATGGCTGTGATAGGCTTTAATTTTTAGGCATTTTAACATTTTGGGTATGATTACAAATTCTGCGACTTTATGATTACTTCAACTGAAACACAAAATTGTCACCTTGAGAATTCAGAACAGTAATTTACAGATTCTTGTCTATTTTCCATTCACATATTTACTAAACTTTTCTTGCCATATAGAAGCAGTCAAGATTAGATATCAGCAAACCATTAAAGTTGTGAAAACATTGTCCCCTTTTTCCTCCTTGTAATTCTGTGAGGATTATGTGTAAAAGTAGTCCTGGATTCGATTTTTTAAAAAATATTTGCTGATTACTAGTCATTAAAGATTTGAAAAAGGGACAGTTTTGCTTACCAATGAGTGACAGGATAGGATAAAAGAAGCTTTGACTATTTTCCTTTAATGGTGGGGGGATGATTAAGTGTGGGTTTTCTTTCTCGCCCTAGTTTTTACATTGGAGTCATTTACATGTCACTGAGTGGATATGATAGAACATACATAGCAGAAGTAGATATATAGAGTAAAACAACAATAGTTTACAAGCCTCGTGACAGAATCACTAAAACATTAAATGGCCAAACTGTTGCAGGAGGGAAGCTATTGTTTTTTAGGGGGTAGGGGTGGAGGGACAAATAAGAAAGAATTATAAAAAGGCAACCTTTTACAGAAAGAACTCCAAACTCTGGAAAAGGTCCCCAGTTGATTATGCTTCGTCTTCAGATTTGCTGAATAAAATGGAAACACTTAGGGTTGGGTTTTCTCTTGCATCCAACCAAGACCATGGTCTGTCACTTGAAGTGCTGCCTTTCCATCACTCCTAACCCTTTTGCCCATCTTCTTGCCATAAGCATATTTGACCAACTCTAGCCCTGGACCAGGCCAGCCAGCTACCTTTCTCTCCATGGGCCCAGGCCTCTAAGTGCTACAGGAGAGAATATCCCAGTTTTGCAGGTTGAGCCACTAGAAATCCAGTCTTTAACTTCAGGTCTGTCTCCCTCAGTTCTGGCCAACCGATCTAAAGCTTACCTGCCATCCTTTCTACTTCATTTCTCTCACAAGGAATCTTATCTAAGGCAACACTTACATCTGTGCTCTTGACACCTTCCAAGCTCACCAGCTCAAGGTGTCAAAAACATAAACACAGTTTAGAGATTTTTTTAGGTATGTATTCTTAACTCTCCCTCTCTGTTACCAATTTACTTGAACCATTAAACATTCTCAGGTTTCCTTCAGCTGCAACTCTCCCTGTAGCCACTGCTGTATGGTTTCCTTCTCCAATTCAAATGTTGGAAATAAGTAGGCCACTGTGTCCATTGTTCACCTCCCAGCCACTCATAGCCCAGGGAATTTAGGCTCCACCCTGCCCAGCCACTAAAATAATTCTTGGTAGGTTCCTATTAGCTTTCTTGTTGGTAATCCAGTGGATAATTTGCAACCTTATCTTTGTACCATTAAGCATAGTTGACCTCTGCTTCTTTTTTTTTTTTTTTATCTTTTTTTTTATATTTATAGAGAGTAATTATTTTATCTTCAGTGCATATTTATTTTTATTTTACTTTTGACAGATAGAGAGACAGAGACAGAGACAGCTAGAGAACCGAACTGTGGGAACTCCCCCAGTTCAGCATGTGGGTCCGCCCGGGCCGGAGCCGGGATTCGATCCTCGGTCCTCGTGGCCTCAAAGCGAGCGCTCAACCCGCTGAGCCGTCCCGGCTTTCCCGACCTCTGCTTCTTGAATGTTCTTTAATCTTGGTTTCTATAGCTCTCTTTTTTCCTTTTTCTTCCTTTGGTATATCTTCTTTTTCTCCAATTAGTCCTAACTTTCACTCTTGGGCTTCCTCTTTGTTCTTAGACTGGGGGAGTTCCTCAAGGTCTTTCCATGCTGCTGCTTTCATTTGATTGATCTTCTCAGCTGTCCGTTATTCACCCAGGAGGTAGTGACGGCTCTTGAATTCAGAGCATGCACATACACATTCCTGCACTCTGGTACAACTTTTAGTTCCTGAAATAGTAATGCTTCCTGTCTCTCACAGAGCCTTTTCATAATACTTTTTCCTGTGCCTGGAACATTCTACCCTGCTAATTCTTATTCTTCCTTCCAGTCACATCTTAAGCATCCTTTGTTGAGGGTGCTTTCTCTGATTTCCCCTTTCCCCAGGTCCAAGTTAGGTGCCTCTTCTAGGTCATCCCATGGCCCTTGTACTTGCCCCATTCGAAGTACTTGGTGTGATTATACTGTAATGATATCCATTGTTCTCTCATTACCTGTGTACTTACCCAGTAACCTGTCAAGTCTTAGAAAGGGCAGATTGATTTTGTTTTGTTATTTGTACCTTTTTGTACTGAGTATAGTGCTTGGCATGTAGAAAGGACCTAATTAGTAGTTCCTGAATGAAGAGATGAGCTGTGCTATTTAAAAGGTTCTTGAATTGGAAACTGATTGACAGAGAGTCATCGAGCTTATGGTGTTGTATGAACTAGTATATATTACTGACTGACCATCAATTTAGCACATTTGTTTTATCTGTTACCCTTAATATTAAGTTTCTCTGTGTGTCATACCTCCCCATGAGATTAGAAGCCCCTTCCAAGCAAGAACCTTGTGTAATTCTTGGTGTCTCCCTCATGGTGCCTTGCATGTACTCGTATGCAGTTAGACTTCATTTCAGTGGGCCTAATTCCAGCTACATGTATACTATATATGTAGTATATATACTGCATTGGCAGGAATATATATTCCTGTCCAGCCATTGGCAGTATAATGAGAACGGTTACATGGCTGGCTACTTTCTGGACAACCTGTGTGTGTGTGTGTGTGTGTGTGTGTGTGTGTGTGTAATATACATGTATTTTATGGAACTAAGTCTCATCTGTAATCTGCCCATGTCTTCCTCAACTGGACCTGCCTTTGCCATGCACAGACCAGGCCTCTCTGGAGGGGCAATTTCCCTGTGGTTTCTTAGCTCTTGTGTTCCAGGGCTCCCTGTGGTTTCTTAGCTCTTGTGTTCCAGTGGCCAAGGATGAGCTACGTCAGTGGTATGAGAGTTTTTCTTGTTCAAACTTCATAGGTTTGGTAGCTGGGACTGACCAATGCTGACAGGAAATAGAGGCATTTCTTAAAAAGCTAGACAGCTGTCAACCAGCAGGAAGCAAAGCTCTTGTTAACATATGATTTTGTGGTTGCTTTGGTGGCCCTCTCTAAAAGTGAACAACCAGACGAAAATAGGAGGAATATGGTTGGACTTTCAAGTTAAATCCTTTTTCCTAATTTGCCTTTAGAGTTTCATTTGTTTGGAATTTCCTGAGATTTTGATCTTGCTAGAAAGTTCACAGAAAAAAAGTCTGGGCAGGGGAAGCATTTGTATTTGAAACCAATTGTTGTTTTTGTCTTTAACTTCTTTCTTCACATATTATCCTTGGTTCAGCCCTGAAAATTATTCCGTTACTTGTGCATTTCAACTTTTCCTTCATCTGTATCTTATGAAACAGGTGGTATTTGAACGGAGAAAAGGAGGAGGGGAATAAAAATAAATGTGAAAGCCTTGTTCTTGCCTAGGCAAGCTTGACTTTCTATCTTGGATCAGAATGGCATGTCGAGTCTGGTGAAGAAGGGATATTTAGGGTTGGTTTGGCTTCTTATTATATTTGATTTTTTTTTTTTTTTTAGGCTTGTCTTTTAAACTGGAATTTTTATATGAATATAATCAAATTTATAATGAAAGCACTTAATTTCACAATTTGCAGAGGACTTTTCTGTTACCTCTTGTAAAGACAAGTCATTGTGGTAAATGATGTGGAACAAGGATTGATTTTCAAAAGAACTGAAATCCAGTGTTAGTCAGTGGTCACAGAATAGACCTGGGACCAGAAGGGAATCCTTTCTTTCCTGGTCCAGGGTACTTTCCTCCAGATGTGCTGCTTTCCTGAACTCCAGGACTGCCTTTCATCAGTTTAAACCGAATAGACATTTCATGTCGGGTAGAGCCAGTGGTTCTAAATCCTCAGTGTTATTTATTGAGATTTTTTTTAAACATAAAAATACCTTTTAACAAGATTGAAGGCCAGAGGTAGAGCAGTTGAGAGCAAAGTAGAAATAAAGCTTTAAAGACAGGGTTGTCAGCAGGGTCTTGGAAAACATGTGGGAGATTATGTGGGAAGCAGTGAGCATTTATATTCCTGTATGCTGGGTTCAGACATACTTTTTAGGTCTTCATGTTGTTGTCTGTGTGTTACTCTTCATTTTGTTTTCCCCCTTTCTTGCTTCCCCTCCTCATATCTCTCTCTCTCTCTCTCTCTCTCTCTCTCTCTCTCTCTCTCACACACACACACACACACACACACACACACACCACCACCACCACCACCACCACCACCACCACCACCACCACCACCACCACCACAACCACCACTAGCAATTACCCACATTTTGGATCTTGGGGCTACTTCCCTATAAGGACATGGGGCATGTGGTGTTGGCTATACCATGGTAACCAAACTGTGGGTTCTCTCTCTGAGTACCTCATGACGTTTGACAGACTGCAAACTAGCAACAAACTGCTTCTTCTGTGTCTAATCTGTCTGTAGTTACTTTCTACCTTTGTATTTAATAGTGTATCTAATCTCCCAATGCCAGCTGAAGAGGATGGATGACAGAAGCATAGGGTTAAGCAAATTGGGAGAGATGCTAATAACCGGAAAACTAATAACTACAATAGCCTATAAAATAGATGAGTCATCTTGTGGCAAAATTTGTGTTCATGAGTTTTGTTTTTGGCTTGTTTTTTAATATCCCTATATGGTCCTTTTGAAATCCATAGGCTTTGGGTAAAAGCTGTGCAGTTTTGTGTCATGGAGTACTTGGCTTGTGAGGCTCAGAGATTACAACTACCGGTATCCAGATTACTATCTTATTTGGGTTAGTTCACAGGAATAGTGTTAAGATGGACTTTTCTGGCTGGCATGGAATCAGAATGGTAGCCAAGGGTGAAAGTACAGACAGTCCCTAATATGCAAATTTTATCTTCTTCAGAAGGTTGAGAATTGATTGTCTGGGACTCTGGCTGTTTTTTCTATATTTTTCTATCTGTATTTTCTATAGACTCAGTGTTGTGAATGGTGGTTAAGTTTCATGCTCATCCATGGAACATACTTGATATACAGTATACCTGAAGTATTCCTATTACGATGATACAAAATTTCCCCCATAGAATTACTATACATGATAATGGTTAATTACTACATATAATATTTAATATTACATATAATAGTGATTTATGAATAAGAACCGTTCTGGGTTCTGTCTGGGGGGTCATATGTTTGTGTGGGTATGTGGAGGGTATGGGTGTGTATTACTATACCCCCTTCCTGTGCAACTCTAGCACTGGACGTGGTTTTTCTCATCTTCAAGTTAAGTCTGGCCTCTGCCCTGGAGGACAGAATGGGTTCTATGATGCTGGGGTAGATTACAGCCATGAAGAACATGATTAGGCTAGAGTTTCTGGGGCTGGAGTGTACTTCATGGGCCTGTCTAGCTCTTCATTACTTCCTTCTATTTTCCCAGGCATTGGCCTATTTTTGGCTTGGTTACCAGTGTTTTGCTTTTGACCAGGGTTTTTGCCTTTTGTCTGCAACTGAATATCCTATCAAGTCTCCTGTTTTTGAACTGAATATATACTTTTAGAGGTTTTCTAAATTAAATGTTGTGGCAGAGTTATCACATGTTAATTTTACTGTGTGAAATTATAGAATCCCAGATGATTAATCTTTATAAATCATGCATATATTTCAATCTTATTCTCTATTTTATATCACATGGCAAAAAAATATATCTTTTATAATTAATATTGCCTATCTTGATTATATTTTTTATTTAAGAATAGTTTTCCTGGTGACAAATAGCTATGGAGACTGCTCTGGACCCTCTCCTTTCTCTCTGTCTCTGTTAAAAACAATAAAAAATTTTAGAATAGTTTTCACATAAAACCTTTTCACGGTAGTACATGAAACTGTACAGTGCACTTCCTACTTAAATCCCCTAAAACTGTCTATTGAGGTATTTCAGAATCTTCTGCCAGAAGACTGGATGAACCTTTGGGTTGATCATCTCTGTGATCTCACAGCACGATTCATGCTTCACGTGGTACAGAGGACTGGCAGCATAAGGCAGTCAGCACATAGGACCTTGGAGAGCATCTGAGTGACACCACGGGGCCTGGACCTCGCGGTGTTGTGAAAAAAATGGTTTGTCTCTGGGGCTCTCATCTCCTGTAAATATCACACTCCTCTCAATAGGCACTTAACATGTACCCTATTTTTGTTCTCAAACACTGCTGAGATGCTAGGGCATTGGGCTATTCACTGATGGAGACAACAGGCCTGGGGTGTTTGCATTTAGCAGCTTGTGCTTTTAAATGGGTTTGGGGAGAGCTGCATAGCTGGAGGCTTCCTGCTTGTTCGCAGATGGCATTTTGTCCCTGATTTGACAGCTGCTCTTGCACTTCTGAGTAGAAAGGGACACCTATGTACACCCATACACACCCACGCCCACCCAGAAAGAAAGGGTTCATATACCACTTTGAAAGGTTCACTCTGATATCATTGTAACCAAGAAGATGGGTCAGGTGGGGCTGGAGGTGGAACATGGCTGTTCCCAGAACTACAGATTGTTCCACAAGTGCCTTCTTGCGTGGTGTGGTGGAAGTTCCTGGCATTTTTTTCCTCTTAATAATTATGAGCACAGAAGGTTGGGGGGTTGTCTCGCCATAGAAGCTGTCATATGAAACAACACTTTATGCTTTTAGCACACTTAACTCAAATGAGACTAGATTTTTCTCTCTAATTTACTGGCAGTTCTTCTGAAAAATAATTATTTTTGCCAGAAAATCACTCAAGCACTTAAGACATTTTTTCTTATCTATGCAAATATGCTGCATTCTTTTAAAATATTTCAGAAATTAGTTATCCATAAACTTGTATATATTTTCTAATGCATTCTTTTTCTGTAAAATAGGTTTCTTGTAGACTTTCTCCCACACTAAGCCAACTTTTCTAAGAAATCACCCCCACCTTTTTTTTTTGGTATATCTACCTGAGGAATTCATCTGCCTAGAAGAAGATTCAGATTTGGTTACAGAAAGCCATTAGAAAAAGCATACTCAGTTTTTGACATGCCAAATAGCATTTTTGTAACGTGCTATTTATTCCTTTTTAACACCTGATAACATTTTTTATGAATTAATATTTTATTCTATTGCTTATATATTACTTCTTAGCTAAAATGTGAACCTTCTGGTACCATAGTGCTTATCCTCATGTCACTTTATAGAACCATATGTACACACTTAACCTTCCTTAAACTGTGTGCACTGTCCTTACCCCCAGAGGAAAAAGGAGAAATTCCTTGAAATACCACATGATCCTATCAGACCACACCTTGATATTCTCTGTAGGGAAAGGGAGGCTGCAGTTGAAAGAAACAAAAGAAGTTAAGATATGGGCTTTAAAATATTTAAGGTTTCAGTGCTGGCATTTTTAAGGTATTCCTTCCAAGGTTTATTTTATATATTTATTTTTTATAAAAGATTTATTCTGTTGTTTTTGACAGAGAGAAGGGGAGGGCCCAGAGCAGTTGCCATAGTTGTACGTCATCAGTTTTCAACAGTTTCGTTCCACAGGTGGGCAGGGGCTGTGCAGGGTAGAACCAGGCCAGGGGCCTCCTGCATGGGAGGTATGCCCCTGAAAGTTGGAGTCTGAACTGGGGGCCTCCCACACATGGGAAGCTAGCCCCTGTGAGAACCAAATTGGGGACCTTCCACATGGAAAGCACACCCCAATTCAGCATATAGGTCCACATAGTCTGGGGCCAGGACTCGATTTTTGGACCTCAGGGCTGCAAAGCGAGTGCTTAACTCGCTGAACCGTTCTGGCTTCCCCGGTTCATTTTAATTATGTGCAATTTTGCCTCTTCACTAACTACAGAATTGCCATGTAAGATGGGGTACCTCTGTAAGAAATGTTTGTTTAATTAAATAAACCAAATGAGGGAGTCAGCCCGTGAGAATAATTTGTATAATTATTTTTGAACAGTAGAATACTAATTTTCCCTGTAATCCATTATGATGGTCATCTCTAAAGTCATATAAAGAATGTCGGCACTTAATTCATTAAAACTTTATTGGGTGACTGTTGTTGCTAGACAGTGTGCTAGGCACCGACAAATTCAGGGGGGTCAGGAACACATACCCGTGGTCTCTTTTATAGTCACAGGAGGGAAACAACATGAAATTGTCACCCAGAGGATTAATTTTAATTGTGGAGGAAAAATAAAAGATGCAATGAGAGTGTTGAAGAAGGGGCTTTGAGCTGATTTGAAGTGGTCCCTGGATGCTTAAGTGAGGCCTAAAGGTTGGGGTAGGCCAGACTTGCAATTAGAAGTGGCTTAGCAGTTTTCAGGAGCATGGGGAGGTGTGTGTGGGAAGCATTGGCCTCCATCACCTTCTGAGATAATGACTGCCAGAAGTTAATTATTCACTGGTAGAAAGTAATACTTCGACGTGGTTTATCCAGTATTTAAAAATGAAGAATTTGCCTTATATTAGAATCCCATGATTTGTTGAACAGTCCTATAATTGTTTTACTCATATTCTTTGAGATTTTATAAAATAATTTTAAAATGTCTAAAGTCTTGATTGTATCCTTTCTCTCTGTAAGAATTCCCATTTTTCTAATCTTATAATGTATTTTATTATAAAACGATGTGTTTACCATGGAGAACAAAATTTTTCTTTTTCCTATCACTACACAATACAAGTCCTACAAACATTTGTCTATATTCTGCCAAAAACTCTTCCTGTACTAGCTCCCACATGGCTTTTTAAAGATTTATTTTTATTGTTTTTGACAGAGAGAGAGAGAGATACAGAGACAGAGAGAAGGGGGAGGGCCCAGAAAAGTCTCCATAGTTGCACATCATTGGTTTTTCCACATAGTTTCATTCCACAGGTGGGCAAGGGGCTGCACAGGGCAGGAACTGGGCTGGGGTCTTGCCCCGGTGAGAACTGAACTGGGGGCACTCCCCAGTTCAGCATATGGGTCCGCATGGGCTGGGGTTGGGATTCAAACCTTGGGCCCCGGGGCTGCAAAGTGAACACTTGACCCACTGAGCCATCCCAGCTTCCCCGCCACATGCCTTTTTGATAGTTGTATTCTACATTATATAGTATACACTGTCTTCCTTACAACCATTCTTTTGTCTTAGACCTGCTAGTAAATACTAATGCTCACTCTGAGTTCTTTCCTATATCTCTCTAGTCATTGTGTTTGCCTGACACTCATTCTCTACTATATTTCTCAGGCAGGGTTTAGGGAAACAGTATTCCATAAACTAACAGCACACGTTTATAAATAGTTTGTCTGCAGTCTTTACATCAGAAGGCCATTGTGTCTATATGTAAAAATCATTGGCTCATATTTTCTTTCCTTAAGTAACTTAAATATGTTATTCTATTGTCTTCTGATATAAAGCATTGCTCTTTAGGTTTGACAATCAAATTATCTTTCCCTTAGAAGTGCCTGGTCTTTTTGCTTAGATCCCCAATGATTTTTTAAAACCTTTTATTTCAAGTCTAATCATTTGTTGTATTTCTTCTGTTATCTTGCTTTGGTTTCCTTCTTCAGGGACTAAGCTGGTTTGATCTTTGCCTTTTATGTGTTACTCTTACTCTTCTCAAAAAATTTAAAACTTCATTTATTTACAAAAATAAATAAAAATATTAAATTCAAAAATTTTAATCTAATTCAAAAATTTCAAATATAATTTCAACTTAAAGAAAAATTATAGTAATAGTATAATAAACCTATTTCTATTTAACTTTTTTTGAATGTTTTAAACTCCTGTTGTGTTTCTCTTAAGTTAGTAAATGTGTTTATTTGCTATTATGTTAGTCCTTGTTTTGGCTTCATGACTGAAGAATATTTTCCTTTTCTGACTTCTTTCATCTCTCTTTTTAAATCTTTCTTTTTTTCAGTTGCCTTGTTTCTTGATTTCTCATTCTCATTTATTTTGTTCTTCCATAGCTTATACCATTTTCTTAATTTCTTTTAGCTTGTTAGATTAGTGTTCATCTATTATAGGCATTTTTCTAACTTGCTTTTTTGGGGGAGATGGGGTAGGGATATTGTTTTGTTTCTTATTCTCTTCAATATGATAATACAGTATGGAACTCAACTGCCCTTTGCTCTTTTTTTTTTTTTTTAAAGGTTTCAGGGTAGAATTTTTTTCTTTTTTTTTACTTTTTTAAGATTTATTGTTTTGACATAGAGAGAGAGAGAGAGAGATACAGAGACAGAGAGAAGGAGGAGGGCCCAGAAAAGTCTCCATAGTTGCACATCATTGGTTTTTCCACATAGTTTCATTCCACAGGTGGGAGCGGGGCTGTACAGGGCAGGAACTAGGCCAGGGTCTTCACCCCGATGAGAACTGAACTGGGGGAACTCCCCAGTTCAGCATATAGGTCCGCACGGGCCGGGGCCGGGATTCGATCCCTGGTTCCCGGAGCTGCAAAGTGAGCGCTTAACCCACTGAGCCATCTCGGCTTCCCTGCTCATTTTTAAGAGAAAGTTTTTCCCTGTAGTTTTACCTCACTTTTCAGGTGTTTTGGTGAAATGATTTTTAGAATGACCTTGTAGTTTCTAAGATCTGCTCCCTTGTTTCTCACACCCTACCTTTAAACCTCCTCAGTTAAAAAATTAAAATAAAATAAGGAAAAAATATCTGTACCTCCTCTTTCCACAGAGCTTTGTCCTAGAAGGGTGTTTTGATTGCTTAGTTTTGAGTCTGTTGGGTCTAGACTCCTACATCACCTTGGAGCGGAGTGGGGGCGGGGCCTGGGAATTGGAGCCTGTAGAATCTGTTCCCAGTTTGGCTGCTAATACAGATTGGCCTATCACACTTTCCAGTGCCATCAGAGCCGTCAGTCACCTGTTGTCTTAATTCTACTTCCTCCCACACAAATGCCAATACCACATAGGTCTTAACAAGGGCTCATCCCTACTAGTTGGTTCTTCCAGAATCAAAGGGTACCTTGTCCCTTGGTTTGTCTTCGTCATTGTCTGAGTTGTCTGTGTTCATTTTGCTCTCTGTGTTGCTCTTTATTTTTATGGAGGAATTCCGGGAGAGTGAAAAACTGTATCACTACCGCCACCATCTTCCCAGACACACAAAGCCAGTGTCATCTCTCAAAACCATATCTAGTTACATCATTCCCCCCTGCTTTAAAAAAATTGAGTCTTAAGACTCCTTAATGAAAACTTTCAAACATATAGAAATAGGGAGATGAATATAATGAACCCCTATGTATCCATCACTCATTTTCAATAATTATAAACTCATGGCCCATTTGCTTTCATCTGTACCCCCCTCATTAATCCTTTCTAGCTCTGATTTCTTTTGAAGTTAATCCCAGCATCATAACAAACACATTTTTAAAAAAGAAAAATTGAATAGTTAAGGATCAAAGGAGCCAGAACCACCTCTACTTTGGACTCATACAGGAAGGTGAAATATCAAGGAGAGGAAATGATACCATCCAGGGTCTGGGCTGAGGTTCCCATCAGTCTAGAAGTACATTCAGAGAAGTGCCTATTGGGAACTGATCACCATGACAGTCTCTGCTAGGCAGAAGGAGCTAGTAAGACAATACTTGTCATTCCTGCCTGGTATTGTTTACAGTGGAGGGCCCTGGTGTGTCTTGATTTGAGAGTGCTTTGTACTGTACTGATTCTTGCTTCAGCCTGGTTTGGTGGCTCCATGTAGGAAGAATGCACAGAGCCTAGATTTTACCTCAGATGGAATGTAGCCTTCTCCAGGAATATAACACATCAGAAAATAGTACCACCTTCAGGAGAAATAGGGAGAAGAGGCATATCTTCCAAGAAATGTTTTTATCACACCCAGCCATTTCCTGGGTATCATAGCAGGAAATTACTCATTTCTGGAAACTCATCCACGAAACATTCTGTTGAGGAGGTCAATGAGAGAGCAGAATTCTCAAAGTTAGTTTGGTCATTGGTACTATCTTATGCAGTCAGTCATTATTTTACTTTACACTGTTAATTCTTATGCTGTGTCTGTTTTCTCAATTCCAGACTCATCGCTCTCACTTAGTTCCTTCTGAGCTTTTAGCACGCTCATTCACTAAGTCCTCATTGAAGATCCTCTGTCTGCAGGAATTGTGTTGCGCTGGTGAACAAGCTAGGCCTGATGAGTGTCTGCTCTTTTGAGCTGGGAGGCTCATCTATCAGCTCTTCTAGAAAGACTGTCCAGCCCTGTTAAGCAGAAGCAACAAGTTTAGAAAGTGTTATGAGTGCTCTGTGTACCTCCCGGAATCTAGGCACACAGACAGAGGTTGCAGGCCACTATAGTGTGGTGTGGATCCAATCTCTCCTTTCTGATCATTAGTGTGATGGCAAGGGCTTGGAGAGGGACACAAGCAGTAGGCATGTAAGATTGCTGCAATGGAGGATGGCCATCCCTTCTCCACTCCAGCCCTCATTCCTGAGCTTTCAGGTAGCTGTACTGGAACAGACTGGGCAAAACAGCTTGGACATAGCTGTATGATTTATTTTCTCCCATTGATGTCAACCAAACTTGGCAAGGAGAGGCAATTGATCATCAGTGCCAGGAAGATTTTTCTTTCCTTTACACAGATGTGGTGCTCCGAGTTACTCTTGAACTTACTATTCTTGTTTTTAGTAGCTAACCTTGATGCCTTTCCCTTCTCTTTGTAGAAAAGCTTTCCCTTCCAATCAGTACTTTCTACTTAACAGTGTTTGTTGGGCCGCAGGTGATCATCCCCTAGTGAGTAGGAACTCATTGAGGATAGGGACAGTGAGGACCCACTCCATCAATACTTGGCAGAACTTGAAATGCAAGGATAAAAATTGGCAGAACTACAATGGTATATTGAGATATTGATTCTGAAGGTGATCCTTAAAACTTGACTTTGGAATCTTAAATAAGAATTTGCTTTAAAGAATATACTTGGGTGGTAAAACCAGTTACCTTTAAAAGGATCTTACAGTTCTGGCCTTTTAACTGTCCTGTCCTCTAATGAACATCTCAGTGAAATTTTATGCTGTTTACTATGACTAATCTTGTGAAGATTCCTTTTTAGCACAGTAGGAAAACAAACATTCTAATAGTGATTTTCTTTTTTGAGTTTATGAAGTGCTATTATATTTAATGAAAATATTGTTAGATATAATGTTTCTAAAAGTCTTTATTTATCCTGATTATTGCAGAATGGTTGTTCCATTTGGTCGTAGGGATTTATTCTTCTCTAGCACAACTCAGATGTCATTTTGTGAGTCTTGGGAAGAAGAATGCCTAGCTAACTGTAGTATCTTTAAAGGATATTACCTCAGCAAAAGCTTCAGTGATTATGTAATAACAGTGACCCCAGGTCTGCATCTCGCAATATGTATATGGATTTTGGTTCCTATACCATTTTAGTTTATGGCATTGAGATATTGAGCAAACCCTCTTGAAGAAGGATTTAGCATCTGTCAGCCTTCAAAAGCTTCTAAAAATTGATCGTATGTTATTAGCAAAAGTTTACTGCCTCCTTCCATTGTATAGAAAATACATTTGTATGCATTCAGCTCTAAGAAGGCAGATGACCAAAAGATCATGCAGATGTTGACCTAGGCTCATGACTAGATAGAAGGAAGGGACAGAACCTTTTAAAAAGGTTCCATCTCACTAAATATGTCGAGGAGGTGGGGAGATGTGCTCATTTAATTTGTTGAGATACTGCTACTTTATGCTAAATATTATTTGAAGTAGCTATTCTTAAAGTTGCTTTTTAATTAAATATACTTAATGAAATAAAATTTGCTTTGACTGAAGTTAGAAAGTTAAACGTCAAGTGACTAACTTGGAGAAAACTTTTGTTTGTTTTTAACCAACTTGCATATGAACATGGTAAACAGAAATAATGTCTGGAATTTTTTTTATATTTTACTATAAGTTTATACACACAAAAATACATACCAGATAAATATGGGGAGGGGGGAAATTTGTACCAGAGCCATCCTGCCTTTTCTTTCCTTACTAGAAGAACAAAGTGACAGTATTATTCATTTTAACTACAGAAATACTAATTGTAGGTGTTTTTAATTCTCTATATTTTAATCTCTTGTGTTCCCCTTGATCTTTAATTTGTTAAATAGTTGCCTGCATCAACTTCTTAAAAAAGAAAAACAAAAACTACTTAATTATAATGGTTCAGCAGTCTCTGATAATAGTGGTTTGTTCAAATTTGAATTATCAGGTGCAGCTGCATTTTGTTACTATTTGATTTAGGGAGAGGGAGGAGGAGTTCTCTGTAAAAATTTGAACAACTGTACTATGCAAACACAAAGATTATGTGGAGCATTGAAGAATTGTTAAGCCAGTGGAACCCGAAGAAACACCTGTTCTTCGCATACTGTGAGACTTAAAGGCAATGTAATGGGCATAGTTGAAAAATGTAGGAGAAAAATAAACTCCAGATGGATTAAGATTAAATGTGTAAAAAAAACAAAGTGAGGAAGAATACTGAGGAAAAAAGACTTTCTACTGCTAGAAGGAATAAAGGAAATTGCAAAGAAATATTGAAAATGACTTTTAAACCTTTTATTACACAGGTAATGTATATTCACTGCAGAAAAAATTGGAAACAGAGAAAATAAAAATCAGTCATAACCCTGCCAACTATCAGTAGCAGCTCTGTTGTTACTATATTGACAACTTTATGTTCATCCTCCCACATTTAATTTCCCATACCTAAAAATGTTTAATGTACAAAACAAATAAGTTGGAGAAGTGGTTTCCAGCATCGACAAAGAACTAATGGCTTTCAAATATGTAAAGAGCTTATATAAGTAAGAAAAACACTAATATTCTCAAAGACTGGTAGGCACAGAACAGAAAGAGACAAATGATAGTACGTGTGCATTGTCCAGCAGACATTGAGCACCTGCTAGCCAGCTTACCCATCCTTATAAAGGTTGTGCTTACTGTGCACATAAACAGTGACTAGAGGGACAGACATAGCATATTGTCTGTCATCTGTATCTTTTATTCCAACATTTTGAGGCATAACAAGATACAAATTAAAATGGGCAGAAAATATTTTTCTTCTTTAGTTGTACTTGAACCAGATACCTCAAAAGAGCTAATAAAGGAAAAGATGAATGAATTGAACTACATTGGAAGAACTTCTCTTCATTAAAAGACACCATTACTGTTAAGTTGTAGAAATAGCCCCAAATTCTTCCCACCCGTCTGTATGCCTTTCTGAGTGTGACTATCATCAAGAGGTAGGGAATCGCTTTTGAATTTGTCCTTTGCTACATGAGTTGCTTTGGCCAATAGAATATTGGGAATCATGACATAAGCAAAGACATAAGAAAGTATTTGCATATTGGGCATTGCCCTCTCTTGCTCCTTTTGACAATTCTACAGTTGCTACCATGTGAACAAATCCAAGCTAGCTTACTGGATAATGAATACCATGTGGCCTAATTACTGCCATCACCCTTGTCAACAGCCAGCCAAGCATCAGATAAGTGAGTGAAGCCATGGGGCTAGCAACTGGCCACAAATGCGTATTCAAGCCCAACCAGTATCACATGGAACAGAGACAAGCCATGCCAACTATTCCTAGCCCAAATAGCCAACTTCTAGAATCATCAACATGATAGTTGTTACAAACCACTGTGTTTTGGGATGGTTTGATATCCAGCAAAAACCAACTGATATAGAGAAAGATATTTTCAGCGTATATGACCCCTAAAGGACTTATGGCCAGAAGAAATAAGGAACACTGCATACCGTTAAGAAAAAGGGAGACAGCTTAATAGAAAAAAGTGGACAAAGGCGATGTATGAATAAGATTCCAACTACAGTATATGACATTTCTGGAAAAGGCAAAACTGTAGACTGACAAGATCAGTGGTTGCCAGGGGCTTGTGGGGAGACAAGGGGAGAGAATAGGCAAAGCACAGATGATTTAGGACGGTGAAAATATTCTGTATCATACTATAATGGTGGCTAAATGTCATTATACATTTGCCAAAACCTATAGAATTAACAGCATTAAGAGTGAACCTTCATCCAAAACACTGCACGGGCTCCCATGGGCTGCAGCAGTGGCATCTTGCTCCATGTTGCTTCTTGTCCACACGGCTTGTGAGCAGGTGTGACATATGCCACGAGTTAATGATTGTTTAGTGTGGATGTTACGGATAAATTACTTTAAAATAACTAAGTCAGAGTGCTAGTAAAGTCATTCCCATCATGTTTGTTACTTGTACATGCCGCATTCAGATACGCTTTCTTGAGGAGAAGTCTCAAATAACACTGAGAATAGCATGACTTCATAGTGGAGAAAACAAAACCCTAGGTTATGGACTCACATGGTTTTTTGTCTCTTGTAACCTCATGATAAGACTGGCATGTCTTGGCATGGTAAACAGTAAGCATTCACCAAACTGATCATTGTAGTTTTTGTCAATAAGTCCTCTCACCAAGTTGGCCCGAAGATATATTTTTTCCTGAAGCCCTAAAGTTTTTAAGATCTTTGCTGTTTATATAACAACATTCTAAATTAGCTTTATGTCAGTCCAGTTGCATGTCATTCATGGATTAGGGTCTAAAAAAGATGAGAAATCTGTATATAGACTAGGCTTCCTTAATTTGCCCGTAATGGATGGTGCTTGTAATTCTGTGCGTACAGCCTGGTACCATTGCACTGAGGCACATTTCTGTGCTAGAACCCTTAATTTAATGCACAGGAAGGAACAAAAAGATGCAAGCACAGATGCAGATCAGGGCTTTTGACCTACTTGTTCTGCTTCTCGAAGAGGGATCAGATCCCTGGTGGTGGGGAGGGGGTGCAGGTAAAATGTCACCTTGTTCGGGGGGTTTTAATTGGTCAGTTTTACTGTTAAGCCTCTATAACCTTGATGAGTAGCCATGGATGTGTTTGTGAAAGTTGCATGTGACAGCACCTAGCTCAGAACCTAGCATCCATTTATCTGGCTGTCCTTCCCCACTGGAAGGCAAGGCCCATGATGGCAGGACTTTTGTTCATCTTCATAGCCTCAGGCCCTTCCACATAGTCAGTGCTCAATATATATTTGGATGAATTGAAGGTTCTTGTACTTTACATCTAAACCTTGCTTCCTTAATCCATATACACAGAGTTCTCTGGGAAGCCATGTGGAAGCACTTGGTCACCTGCTTCTTCTCTTTCCCAAATTGTCATTTTGTTTTTGTGGCCTCACTGAAGAACTATCACTTTGTAATACTTTTAGGCACTGGTCATATCCTCCTTTTTCTTTTTTTTAAGATTTATTTTTATTGTTTTTTGACAGAGAGAGACGGAGAGAAGGGGTAGGGCCCAGAGCAACCTCCATAGTTGACAGCATTAGTTTTCCATATAGTTTCACTCCACATGTGGGTGCAGGGCTGCGCGGGGCAGGCACTGGGCCGGGAGCTTCCCGAATAGGCGCCGGCAAGAACTGAACTGGGGGCACACCCCAGTTCAGCATATGGGTCCGCAGCCTGGGTCAGGGTCAGGATTCGATCCTCAGGCTTCGGGACTGCAAAGAGAGCGCTTAACCCTCTTGAGCCATCCCAGCTTCCCCCATATCCTCCTCCTTCATCCCTAGTCCCTCCAGTGGTGTATAGAAAATTACATTACATCTAGAAAGTAGAAAGCTCATTTGGTTGATGATAATGCAAAAGCCTTTTTTTGGTTATAGTAACAGAATCTTGTTCTGCTGTTGGCATATTAAAGAAATTCTTAACCAAAGCTGGTTTCATTTTGACGTTGTTTTCCTCCCATTCACACTCTGAATTTTGCACAGAAACGTACCAGTTTTGTAAGTATGGTTCTCAGTAATTTCAGAGGAATATCATGTGGATGCCCTGAGGTCCCTCACTGTGACCACTGAGCTTAGGGAACTTAACCATGGAGAGAGGAAGGTGGTGGTTAGCAATCTGATTCCATGTAAAGGAAGGTGTAAACCTTCCATTTCCAGATGTCTGCCAGATACTTGTGTCCTTAGTCAGTTGTACCACTGCCTCTTGCAAAGTGCCAGAACCCTGTGGCCTGAAATACTTAAAACTGTCCTTATGGAAAGCAGAAAGTAAACAAAACAGAAGTGAAAGTAGATTCAATGTTTTAGACAGTTCTCTTACAGGAATAGTTTTGTGGTTCTCAGCATTTAAAAAAGATACTGGTTCCAATGTGTTTTATTGACATCAGTTACTGTAAGTCTGATTCATTTTTTACCTATTGATTTCTGCCCAAGGTGAAATTCATGACATTTAACAGAAAACAGATGATTTATAAAAAAAAAAAAAAGGCAGACACTATTAAGAACTGTAAAAATAAAATTTAAAGTCAGTAATACTTGAAAAAGCAATTTTTATATCTTTTTAATGATTCAACTGCATAATCATAGAATTGTTAAAAAATTAAGTAAATGACAATGTTAAGCTCTATTAAGCTGCCAAAATATATTGTAATATACGTATTTAAAAGATTATTTTTTCTTAATATCTGCAGCTTTACCTTACCCTATATCTCTGGGTACTGACTTATTTTTAAGGTGTGAGCTAGGGCCTCTCTATCCTCTGTTCCTTCATGTTTCCTGTTTCTTCATGTTGCATTCCTCTGTATTAGCTTTCAGTTAACTCATCCTTTGTGTTCAGTGTAGAGTTCACCCTCTCTGTTGAGAAGTTTGGTGTGTTTTTTTTTTCAATTCATCAGATTTATTTCCAAGATCCTTCATTTATTCTTTCTTACCTACTTATTCCGGTTTCATTTCTCTGTTTTTATTCATAACATCTTTTGTATACATGATTCTGATTTTAAATATACTTCTGTATCGTTTTTTTTTTCTTTTGTCTTACAGATTCATTCCTACTGCTCTAGGCTGAGAGAGAGAGACAGGGACAGAGAGAAAGAAATAAAGACTGAATCAGAGAGCGAGAGAGAGACTAAGAGAAGAAATGAGAAGTGCCCCAAGCAGGCTTCATAGTTGTCTGTCATCAGTCCTGGACATAGTTCCATTCCATGGTTGGGCTTGGGATCTATACTTATGTATCTTTAAAGTGCCTGACAGACTATACAATTAATTTCATGTGGAATGGGTTTCTTTTTCTAGCTGATTTGTTGGCTATCTTTTTTCAGAACTAGTTATCTTATGTTTTTTGTTTGTTTGTTTGTTTTTGTTTTGGTCCCATGCTTGCAGATCATTTTGAGTGGTAGACCTTTTGTTTCTTTTCATTTGTGCTCATTCTGTTTTCTATGCCTTTGTGCTTTTCTCTATATTTAATCGACCATTGCTTTGTGTTTAGAGTAGAACATGTACATGAAAGCATGAAATCGGTCCCACCATCTCCACCAGATAGTCCCCCTTGCCAACTTCATGAAGGGTATTTCATATCTCCCATTCCTGCCCTCTTCCTGTCATTTGTGGGGAATTTGTAAAGCAATTTGATTATGCTTTTCTTCCATGTCATTTTCCAAATGTACGTAATTGTTCTGTTAGTGATTTGTGACTTCATTATTTTTTAACCTTATGCCAGACCAGTGTACAAGATGACCCAAGCTCTGGCAGGATAATTATTATATATCCTGCTGCCTTTTAAATGCTAATTATGTTTCTTCCTCCCTCTTTTCTCTCTCTCTTTTATAAGATTCTTAGGTGCTTTGTTTAGTTTTCAGCATCATTTTTTATTCATTGCATAATTATTTTAAAATTTAAACCAAAACAAGGTTGGTATTGGTTAGCTATATTTTAAGGTTTTTTCTTTATTATCTAATCATCATAGTTTATCTTAAAATTTAACAATGCTGAGTATATGACTTCTTACATATTTATTATATAAAAATGTATAAATATAATAAAAATATTTTCTTAAGGTTTTTGTAGTAAATTATACTGTATTGTTTATTAACTTCCATAAATAAATTATACAGCATGCTTTCAACTTGAAAGACATTTAACCTGACTTTGATGATTTGTGTATTTCTGAGTATACTTGTTTATACAGAAATTTTGTGTTCTCATGTATAATGAGATTAGTTCAACACATGTAATTTTGAAGACTTAGTTTCTACAATTTTAAACTAGCCACACACGCACACACTCATTTTAATCTGTATCTCCCTATTCAGTGGCAAATACTGTAGACATTCCAGGAAATGTATGTTCATTTATTGTGTTCATTTACTGCATTTTAAATTACTGCCTTTGCTGTACTTGTGCTTTTCCCTTCAATCTAGCTCACTCTGTCTATTTCTGAGACTCAGTAGCTTCCATAAACTACTAGGTAAGAGCTCGGACAATCTAATCAGGCTTCCATTTGTAAAGTGGGGTAGCGGGCAGTGTAGCCTATGTTTAAGTTGTTAAGGGACTTTGTAGTTCACTCTAGGCCTAGCAAATGAAAGGTATCACTGGAATTATTTTCTTCCTTGAGACTAAAAACATATTACTGTCAGAACTATTAAAAAATAACCCTTTCTTTGAATTGATGTTGTAAAAGGTGTCCCAAAATTCACGCAAGAAGTAATTTTGATAGAAAACACAGGTTTATAATTAAAAATTGTAAATATTTATTGCTCAACAATGAAAACGCGTTGTTCTTTCGTGTAGCGCTCCATTTTTAATAACCCTGAACTGTCAGCTGTCATGCTGTCTTTTTTTTTTTCATTGGCAACACTTTACTGCACAAATGACGCAAAATTCAAATCTTGTGTGAATTTTGGGACACCCTTTAGTAACTATTTTGGTGCTGTCTTGTCAGGAGGCTGTTGTGGTTCACTTCCAAAGCAAAATAATTATTATTTCAATAACCTCCACTTTGTAACAAGTAATTGTAGCAAGAAAATAGGATTGGATCAGATATTTACTATATTTCAGGAACATTTCTATTCCATAAAATGAAGCATGTTGGTATAGAATTAAGGACTCTGAGCTTTGGGAGCCTTTAGAACCATTTGTTAATTCAGGCAACAAAATTGTGAGTGCCAACTCGGGCCTGGGCCTACGTTAGAGAGGTAAGAGTCTGGGCCCTTCTTATCAGACTGCAACTGCTAAAGGGATGAGGTATGCTGTCTCTACCTGTCCTTGTCAAGTAATTTTAAAATGAATAGTGCATTTTATCACAGAAACAGTAGGAAGACATTTACTGAATTGTGATACTAAAAAGGGTGTTTAAAATTGCTATGTTTAACTTAATGAAATACTGTGAACATGAAAGCATTTCTGCAAGGCTGTACTGACTTTTTATGCCTCTGTTTTCAAGAAAAATAAAAATCTCAAGTCAAAAATTGTCATCTTTTCATCCAAGTTAGGCTTTTTGCCTAATTGGATTTGAAGAGGTATTTGAATAATGGATAATGAGCTTTCCTGAATAAATACAGAAATTGGTTTACTCTGGGCATTAATTCATTCTGTTACCAGAGCTATATGTTATGTTTGTGTATTTATTGGGAAGTCATCTGTTATCTTGTTAAATTAGTGCCATTCAATCTCTGAAATGCTTTGAATGATTCTTGAAATATTCAGTGTTTTTGTTTAGGGGATATTTCTGGGAACCTGTTTCATGGAAAGTTCATTATTTCCTTTTTGGCTTGGCTCCTAAATTTAACCACTGTTCATCTTATAATTGGCTTTAAGGACTTTTGTTTTGTTTTGGTTTGTTTTGGTTTGGTTTGGTTTTTCTCTTTGTGGGAATTTTACATACCTAGTAGGTTATTTAATTTTAGATCAGCATAATAAAAAATCTTCTAGGGATAGTTTATACTTATGATGGAAATCACCTTACATTTGCTCATTAGTGAGTAGTCTACTTTTTCCTGTAGTGGTTGGAAAGCTAGCCTGCCTTTGATACAGGTTTTGAATTCAGAAATCTTGTTTTCCTGTAATTCTCTGTAAAGTTTTATGGCATAGTCAGTAACCTACTCACTTTGTTCTAAACCACTATTGGTAATTATCTTCAAATTTAAAGATACTTTATCACTCTTCAATTTTAAGACCATCATCCTGGCATTTTATTTTACTAAATGAAATATAAATACTTGTATTCAGAGCATGCACATATTTCCCATATGCCATTCGAAAGTAGAGAAACACTAATGTGAGTTTTATTATTTGTAAACTATACCACAAAGTTAGTTAGAAAAACTTACTGAAATGCACAGTTAAGGTTCATGCATTTTATTCTGAGTATACCTTAGTTTGAAAATCTGTCTTTATGAATACATCTTATTTTTCCCTTAATAAATGACATATTCAAGTTTCTTTCACTCTTTTTTGCTCTGAAAAAAGTACGTCTTAATCCTTTGAATAAAACCAATTGCACATTACTATTGATATTTGGGCCCTTACTTAGAATTTTCAATGGTTTATCCATATTTATTATTTCTTCCATCTTCATCCAGTTATACCAGCTGGACCTGATTGTTTCACCCCACAAGGCAGAATTTGAACTGATTACTAAATACTTCCAAATATATATACCGGTATATAGAACAACAAATTTAAAACTTGGATTTTTATTCCTTCAAGTTATTTTTTCTGTGCTCTATAGCATTTCTCTGAAAGCTTAATGTCACCCATAAATGATGTATGTGTGTGTTACTGATGGATTAATTTTTTTAATCTCAGGTAGGTTTATAATGTATCATCTTACTCTAAAATTAGTGGCTCCTCCCTAATATGAGTCAGAAACTCCTCCCTGTCATTTGGCTGTGTTTTAATAAGTAGAATAGCAGAATGTGGGCATTCTTTTAAAATCCAAGTTAAATATGCACATGGCTTAGGAAGTTAAATAGTACCGTAATAGGTTTATAATAAAATCCAGTTACTGGCTTGCTCATACCTCAGGCCATTTCCCCAGTCTTCTCCTGGCAGTGATCATTTTCAACTCTTTGAGCTACTGATTCTAGCTTGCACATATGTTCATATTTCTAAGAACATGTTTATCTTTTGATTTATTTATTTAGACCTTTACTAAGCTAAATTTTATTTTCCTTAAACAGCCATCTCCTGCTTCTCCTCCCTTTTGCTTCTCCTCCCAACCCTCCCAATAGGATATATTTTTCGGTTAAAACAATATTATTTGCATTATTTGCCTATACACAGTCACAAATAGTGTGCTGTACTGTTTACTTTAAAAAAAATTTTCCTGTAAATAAGTACCTTGCTTTTTTTCATTTGCATAGTTTCTTTTTACCTATTGTGAATTCTTCCCATACTTTCTAGTAGCATCTCAGAACAATTTTCCACAAGGTCACTTAGCGCTGTCCCTCCTCATATGTAATTTTAACCTTTTCTGTTAGCCACAGTGAAAAAAAAGGTGAAGCAGATGAAATTATTAATATAGTTTACTTCATCCAGGATGTTCAACATGTAATTTTAACAAATATTTAAAACATTTGAGATATTTCACTTTTTTTAATACTAAGTCATCAACATCCGAAGTGTATTTTTACATGTCTCAAGTGTTCTCAGTAGCCATGTGACTAGAGCAGTTGCGGTGATTTCTTGGTTTCAGTTTTTCTTGCAGGCGTCCCTACTGGAGACCGCCACTCTCTGGGTGGGCTGGTCCATAGACCTGGCACAGAGCTGTCATCTTGACACACTGCCTTTGCTTTTCTCAATCAGATTCCCTATTCCTGGATTTCAGGTCTTCTCACTTTCTCTCGTTCTTTTGGTCCCAGTTGGTATGCGACAGGCATGTTGTTGGCACATCTATCTTTTGAATCATTCTGCTCTAATCTGGCTTGCATACCTCCTAAGTCTGTACATAGTTACCATCCTTGGGAGCTCCTGCTTTCACAGTTTTTGTAGGAATTTCCTTTGCCTTTGCTGTTGTGTTAGATTATTTTCCCTCTTGTATGTGGTATCTTTCTCTTTCTTGGTTTATTTATCGAGAACCCTCAAGTGGAAGACATGCTCCAGTGGATTGCTGAGAAACGGGAGCATGGGTGGTAATGTTTCTGAAACTGTGTATCTGGAAATGTTTTTATTGTCACTTTATGATTATTGAGCTGGACATAGAATTTTAGGTTGGAAATCCTTTTGTCTTCAGAATTTTGACGGCATTGCTCCATTGCTATCGAGCTTTCAGTGTTCTGGCACAGTCAGAACCCATTCTGACTACCGTATCCTTTCACAGTCATCATGTTTCTCTTTGTCTACAGGATTCTGGAATTGCAAATTAATGAGCTTAGTGTGGGGTCTATTTTTATCATTATGATGAACACTTAATAGGTCTGAAAGATTTCCTTGAACTAGTTTTTGATGTTTTATTCCTTATATTTTGTTTTGCCTTATTTTCTATTGTGACTGTTTTGTTTTAGGTGTTTTCTGTTTGTTTTGTTTTGTTTTTGGCTTTACTTTCTGGGAGGATTTCTACCATTATCTTCTCACTCTTCAATTAAGCTTATCATTTCTTCTCTCTTGTTTCAATGTACCAGGTAACATTTTATGTAACATCCTGTTCTTAATTCATAGTTACAATAACTTATCTTTCTGAATATATTAATATGCATTTTAAAGCTTCTTTTTTCTGTAGTTTAGTTCCTCCAGGGAGCTTTTTTCCTGTGCTTTTTATAGGTTTGTTTGTTTATTTGTTTTTTGTCTTATAAATCCCTTTTATATTAGAGACTTTCCTCTTGCATCTTATAGCCGTGGTTGTCCTCTGATGAAATTTAGGAACTTAAAAGGCAGGCTGAGAGCTCTGAGCAAGTGTAAGAGGCTTGTTAGTGCTGACCTGGCCACAGGGCCTCTATCTAGGTGGGTTGTCAGTTGCACACGTGGTGATAGTATCTTTTGGTCTTTCCTCTTGTCTGCTCAGATCATCTAGAGAGCACTCTGCTTCTTGATTTATGTTTTCCAGAAAATCTGCAGATTCTGCAGAGGTGTGAGATGGCAGCCACCCAGCAGCAAGCAGGAAGGCAGGCAGTGGGGGGGGTGGCCACCCAACTCCTCTCGAGGACAGCTTCACTTCATCCCCCACAGTGAATCTCCCACCCCTCTTCCCAGAGAGGCACTGGAGCCTTGGGAGGATTCTGGGGCAGAAATCAGGGTAGTTGTCTGCTTTCCCCACTGCTGGTTTGTGATTGAGCTTTCTCAGACCTACCAACCTACTATCAGCCTTATTTCCTGCTTCCAAAATTCGGTTGCTGTTGTCTTCTCTCATGTTCTTCTCACCTTGTGGGTTTGTTTGTTTGATTTTTTGTTTTTTGTAGTAAAATGTACATAGCATAAAATTTACCATTGTAACCATTTTTAGGTGTATAGTTTAGTGACATTAAGTATATTCACATTGGTGTGTTTGTTTTTTAATAATAAACTACAAATTAAAAAGGGAAGATTTTTTTTTTTTTATGTGATTCGAGTGGTATTTTAGTGGGGCAAAATTAGATGTGTATGATCACTGTAGCAGGAGGCATAATTCAAGTTTTCTGTTTATCCAGGCACTTCCTCTTTCTGACAGTTTGGTATAATGGGATTTTTCTACCATCTAAAAGAGCAGTTGGATAGTTTATGGGCATAAAAGCGTGGTTTTCTTTGCTCTTAATAACTGTAGCATTATAAAAGGTTGCAGATGGAACTCCTAGGCCTGACACTCAAGGCTCTCCAAGATCTGGCCTATGCACCTGTGTGCTCCAGCCATCTGCCATTCCTCCCTGCCAGCCCACTCCTGTTCCTTGCACAAGATGTGAACTCCAGCCCCCATGCCTTTGCTGTTTTGGGTGTTCCTGAGTGGAATCCCGTACCCCCTCTGTCTCTCTGGCCTCTTTCACATCTGTTTAGCTCCCAACCCCACGCCACTTCCTCTTACCCCAGGCATAGGGTTGTTCCTCTTTTGTTTTCTTCTCATGACCTTGGACTTGCCTCTGAATTATCACCTTGAGTTTCTCACACTGCCTGGCTCTCATTGATGTCTGTTTCTGCAGTGGGTCTCCCTTGGTACCTGGCATATAGCCTGTGCTTGGTTAAATGTCTGGATGAGGTTCTGATGCCAGAGATTTCAAAAGAGAACTCTTTTTTTTTTTTTTTTTTCCATAGGATATTCGACATGAAGCCAGTGACTTCCCATGTAAAGTGGCTAAGCTTCCCAAGAACAAAAACCGAAACAGGTACAGAGATGTCAGTCCCTGTAAGTATTCACATCATCATTACCAGTCTCACTACTTCCATTGCGTGGGCTCTTCCTCAGCCGCAGGGCCTCTGGGTCAAGACTTTGTTAGCCCTGGGGTTTGATAATAAATCAGTAGCAGTAGAGGTTTATGACTAGATTGTTTTCTATTATAAAGGCATTAGAGACTTATAATGATGGTTCATTTCTCCACCATTGTAGAAGGGGATAAGATTTCAGTTTCTGGAAAATTTAGCTAAGTTCAAAGTACATTTTTTAGCTTTGACTGTTTTTCTGATGAATCATTTTTCTACCAGCTGAAGCAAAGTATAGCAGGCATAATATAACCTTTTCTGGATGACTCAGCAACAATGTTCGACCCTGAGCGTCATATTGAACTGTAATGTTGGCTCTGCGTGGGTGTTAGGGGTGCACAGCTTGCACCCCTCTACTAAAGACACAAGCCAGCTCTGCTTGTCAAGTCCTACTGCACACAACTCCCTGCTGCCCTCATGTTCTAGCTCTTTCCTGCCATTAATTCTCAGTGTGCCCACTGGCCTCTAGCAGCCTCCTCTGCCTTCTGAGTACTTCACTCTCAACCTACTGATACCTTGCAAGTATATAAGTGAATGTATTAGAATTTCTGTAAAGCAAGACACACTACAACTGAGTAAAGGACATGAACTTGGTCATCACCTCTAGGCCTCAAGCCTTTTTGCCCCCAACCCCAGAGTTTTTAGGACATTGTATCTGCCGACATCTCCTATGGCATTATTTAACTCTGCTAGGGACATAGATTCTATGGGTCATTCCTCAAGCATGCATTTCCTGCATGCCTTCTAAATAGCATGCTGCACCCATGACTGTGGGTGGTGATCTTCAGTACTCTTTACAGAACAGTCAGTAGCGCCTCCTGCCCTGAATTGTATAATGTCCTGGGAGAGGAGGGGACAAGGGCCTGGACCAGTTCAGAGCAGTCTGCCTCTGACCACATCTCAGTTCATGCCCATAGGGGAGGCACGCCCCCTCAAGCCAGGGGCCAAACCCCGGGGCGAGAACTGAACTGGGGGCCTCCCACATGGGAAGTACACCCCAGTTCAGCATATGGATCCGCGGAGGCCGGGGCTGGGGTTTGATCTTCAGACCCTGAGGCTGCAAAGCGAGCATTTAACCCGATGAGCAATGCTTAATTTTCCAAAGCACCCTAGAAATCCTTTAGAACAAGAAACCCCAAATCTCTTATCCCTATTAACTTCTCCTTTTCCATTGGGCGGGGGGAGAAGACACTATTTATGAGTAGTCACCGGAGTTCATCATTTTTTGTGTTGTACCAGAAATAAAAATACCCACCTACTCACTAGCTGTACTCACAGGCTAAGGAAAGTAGCCCTCAGGGAACCATTGCTCTTGTCACAGAGTCATGGTAAAAGGAAAACAGAGTAGCCATGCTTTTTCAGTTACCTGGGCAGAACTTCCAGTGAGAGTTTATTTTTAAAAACTATTCTGAAAATTACATTTAATACATTTTCAGTGTTTTTGATCCAAAGCTTATTTTTTTCAGTTAAATTTTCTTTTAAATGTCTTTGATCATGACAGGTTTTAACTTTGAAAGATTTAGAATCTTTTAAGTATGTTCTACTTGCACTTTTTAAAACACCTTGTTCAAAGGAATTCAAGGTGTGACTTCACACTGCTGTATATACTTAGTCTCAGGCCATTTAATCTTCAGGCCATAAGACATAGGTTAAGTTGATGTGTACTTATAAATCCTACCCTATAAAAGTATATCTTAAGCATCAAAGAACAGATCTCTTGACACCCCCTCTCCCACAGCCTACCAAGTTGTGAGGAGAGTAATAAGTGTCATAGGAAGACATGACATAAGAACAGATTTCCCAAATAGGACGTAATCCTTGTTTTAGTGTAGTTTCTCTGTTGTTATTTAGCGTTAAATTTCAAACACTTCAAAAATCTTTCTGGAAGTACTAGTCATTCCCATGTTGAAGACTAACTAACCTCAATTTAAAAAGCACAGCCTTAGCCACCCAATGTGAGTAGCCTTAATGCTACCACCTCACCTTCTTTGCTTTCCCTTTGGGGTTCACTGCCTCCGTAGACACTTTGGTCCTCCAGGATTAACCTCTGAGTTCTGGTTTGCCTTTCAGTTGACCATAGTCGGATTAAACTACATCAAGAGGATAACGACTATATCAATGCTAGTTTGATACAAATGGAAGAAGCTCAAAGAAGTTACATTCTTACCCAGGTAAATCCAGGATTGTCTGAAAATTTTTGTAATGGTTTTTGCCTTACTTGATGACATTTTGAGCATTTAAGAATGCTGCTATCTACACCTCTAAAAAAATTTGCCACATCCTTTACAAGGTCCTGTTTTAGATAACTCATAAACGGAACAAGGTAAGGAAAAATCCTGCTTCATAGATTCACTTTGATTGTAATCTAATCTTTTCTTGGAAGTACAACATGGCTGGGTTATAAAAAGCTGCATTAAAATGGCAAAACTGCTTGTTGTCTGTTTACAGAGGCAGCAGATCCATGGCTAGAAAAGGGCCTGTACGTCTATGGATTCCTTCAGTGTGTGCCTCAGAGTATTTAATGCTTCTCAGGGAAATCTTAGAGGGTTAGCAGTAGACCAGTAACCTTTTTAGCTGTACATTCAGAATTCCTTGGCATGGTCCTCATTCTTTGGTCCAGAAGAAAACATTACTAGATTATGCAAACATACAGAATCACTTAAAGTTCCCGTTGGCTTTTGGCATCTTTATGGGGAAAAAATTATCAAATGATTTAATAATTGACTGTATGAAACACTGGTGTTAACACTTGGGATAAAAGAATTTCTTTTTGATTAATTTTCTCAAATCATAATCTGTTAACGTAAATTGGTCTAAACAATCTAAGTTTCTCTTTATTTTTAGTCATAATTTTTGTTTTCTCATTCCATTTACATTTATCAGTCTTATGTATGGCTCTGGGTTATAGGAACATCATAATTTTGCCTAATGTTTGGAAATTAAGATGATGATGAAGCCAAGAAGCGCCGTGAACAAAAGCTGCTTTGAGGCAGGGAGCTAGATGAGGGCATTTTTACCATGGCTCTTCCTCATTGCCCTGTTTTGTCCTGTCCCAGTTCCTCTTCGTCTGTGACCAAAATCAACCCAGATGCCTCCCAGTCACTGTATGGAATATCAGCCATGCAGTGTTCACTTCTGGGGCTGTTGAGTAAGTTGGTTCCTGGTATATGCGAAAGGGGCAGGCCTTCACTAGGCTCTCACCCCATGGCCTCCCAGCACCTCGGGTGGTTGGGGCAGGCTGGGCCGGGGTGATAATAGAGGGAGATTCCTTGTGGTGGCAAGCTGGTGGAAACAGGTTGAGGAAAATGTGGATTCTTGGGAACTTCTCTTTTTAGGAGAAATCAAGTCTTTCTTCCTGATCTCAGCCATTTAGCTTTGGTATAGGGCCAGGACGCTCAAAGCAAAGACAGATAGGGTGTCTATGTCTAATGCAGCATTAAGAAATCACCATGGAAGTCTTTTGCACCCACTTGCCCTAGCAATTACTTGACATATCTAAAGTTCTGTCTGTTTTGTGAGGGGGTACCATGGATGTGTATAACTGCTGACATGGTTTCCCTTTGCCCTGGGATTTACAGACAGGATCGAAGCAACCTAACCTTACCAAAGTTGCACTCGTAGATAGTATGACTGAAACATTTTTCAAGCCACAAAACCCAGAAAACCTGGCTTGTTTTTTTATTTTCATTTTTCATTATGCAAATAATATAAGTCTATAGTCTTCTTATTAAAAACAAAAAACAAACAAAAAACCAGAGGTATAGACATGTAAAGAATAATTCCAGAAGTGTCCACCTTCACCTTTCTCATGAAGCATCTGCTAAGTTTGGTTTGTGTCCTTTCAGATCTTACATGGTTTCTAACCCTCAGACCCTTCTAAATGGGGTGATGTTGGGAAGGCCTGGCAGTAGTAGGCTCGTAACTGATGAGAGCCGTAGAGAGCTCCAGCTGTGGAAGACCCAGAATGGGGCCCTCATGCCCAGGTGCAGCCAAAGGCTGAAAGGCCCAGATGGCCCAGCAGGAGGCCACGTGATCCCTGCCTTCCTGGAGCCATTTTTCTGTTAGTTGTGCATGTGACCCCTGTTGTCTGAGTCCAGTAGCATGTATGTGGAGTGCAGCCTGTTTGGGTCAGGCAGCAAGTCCAAGATGAGTTCAGAGGAAGCAGGTAAGTGCATTGAGGGTTTGCATGGGCAAGGAAAGTGTGCTGAGACTTACAGGGAAAACGTGTAAAGAATAAGGAGAATTTGGATAAAAATAGGTGGGAATGGAAACCATTCTGGTCCTGGCCAGAGGCGATGACACCCTCTGACATGGAGGTGATAGGTGATGTCCCTTCCAGGCCGCACTAAAAGTTGAGACAAACTTGGGGCCTTTGTACCCTGGGATTCAGTAAACATTTGTGCCCATTGCCAGGCGGGGTTGGAGTAAGACAGACCAGCTGCTTGGCAATCACCAAAGTGTGCTCTGGTGACACCTTTGGCCACCTCACTGACCATTTGTGTGTCACATCTTATGTTCCTTGGTCCAAGAACAAAGGCTATCTATGGTCAGGTTCACCGTTATTAATAGTAATAATAATAGCTAACATTTTATTGGTTGTTTACTGTGTTCCAGTTACTGTGGGAAGGCTTTTATATACGGGAACATAGTTAACTTTCAAACACTATGAGTGGCTGATATGATTAGTCAAATAAGATAGGGAGAGAAATGGGAATGGGAGAGGTGAAATGGCTTGTCCAAGGTCACTCAGATAAATAACTGGAGCTGGGACTCAGATCACCAGAAGCATTCCTATTGATCACTTCCCCATACTGCCTGGCACCTGCACCCAGTTGTTTTGGCCAGTACTCCACCCGCCCTGAGAGATGGGTTCTAGTGGAGCTCCTCATCCAGCCAGTCTAAACCAGAAAGCAGAATCAGCATTTTCTCTCCTCTGCTGGTCAGCCCTGAACCAGCCCTGAAATGCAGAAATGACCTTTCACCATATGTTAGAAAATAGAAGTGGTTACTGACCACGAGGCAGGGAGAGGTGGGTCTCTGTCCCAGCCTCTGCCACCACTCTGTCTCAGGGCACTGTCAGATGCTAACCGCCAGTGATAAGCTCCCACCAGAGTATGTTTATGTGTAAATAGCATGCACTTTGTGGCTTGTGTGTTTGCAGGGCCCTTTACCTAATACATGTGGTCACTTTTGGGAGATGGTGTGGGAGCAGAAAAGCAGGGGCGTGGTCATGCTGAACAGAGTGATGGAGAAAGGATCGGTAAGTCATGCATTTATCTGCTCTAATATCACTGTGTGTGTGTGTATATCCATCTACAAAGTTACCAGTTCTTCCTTCAAATTGCTTTTATATTCTACATAGTGTTTTTTTTATTAAAAATGTTTTTCAAGAAGCAATATATAAATACATGTTTATTGTAAGTAAACAAGTCGGATAAGTAAGTGAATTTAAAAAAGAGGGAAACGGGTAAGATTGCCCTTGCCCTGTCACCCCCAGTGAGCCTCTCAGGGTTAGGTGTGTGTGCCCCTCTCCTGCCGTCGCCTCATGGAGCTGTCAGTATAGTTTTCTTTTGAAAAACCAGTGTGTACTGTATCTTCGTCATATTGGGAGCCGCTGGACTCTGGATTGGCCTCTGTAAAATCCCAGCCGCTGGGCTCCTGGCTGTACTCTCAGTGTGGGTGTTGTCTGCTTGTGCATTTACCTCAGGATTGGTGCCATCCTTTCTTCCAAGTTCTTCACAACTCTTAAACACCCTGTGGGACAGTCGTGCTTGTTCAGGCCATCATCCTGCATGTATCTGTCCCTTTAGCCACCCACCATCACTCCCCTTTAAACTTGCTCCCCTGTGTCTGTTCTTTTTTTTTTTTTTTTTCACTGTCTGCCTGGGGAGGCAAAGCTTTAGGCGCTTAGATCTGAGAAATGAAGGTGGTGATGTGCAGAAGCACAAGGCCCCCACTTGGGGACAGCCCCGGGGAACCGTCAGCAGCAACCTGGGCTGGGAATCAGAAGCTCCTGAAAGCGTTAAACAATATCCCAGGTCCTAGCCTGGAGCAATGGCACCGGCATCTCA
>PVKE010011971.1:0-39206 GCA_004027555.1 Craseonycteris thonglongyai | reverse complement strand
GAAAGAAAGAAAGAAAGAAAGAAAGAAAGAAAGAAAGAAAGAAAGAAAGAAAGAAAGAAAGAAAGAAAGAAATCATAAGAAACAGAATATCAGCAAAGTTAAACTTCTACTGCTGCTTGGGATTTGCTCCAGGGGGCAAGAAAAGACATGCTTGCGCATAATTGCACTGAGGTGACTTCTCCAGAAAAGCAGCTATTCCAACTGAATGCACTTGGACATTTTAATGATCTCCAATATTGTTATAAGAATCATTTTCACAAAGCTAAAAACATAGTTCTTATGCAATTTAATATGAGCACATTTGTCAGTGATTTTAATGTATTAATTTTAAGTCATTAAAACCAGCAAAATGTTAAAAGGGAGAGATATTCAAAGAAGATTCAAGAAGGTAGGTATTATAGGTAATTTAATAAAGGGATATTAAGATAAAATTGCTAGGTGAAATACAAAACAGTTTAATGTCTTAAAGAGCCATAAGCTCTATCCTTATCTGTTCCTTATCCTATCCTTCTCTATTTTCATCTAGACATTCTAGAGCAGACAAAAATCTGCAAGTTAACCTCAGCCACTACAGACTTGTAAAATAGCTCAATCAATAGAAAGTCAAACGCAGCTCCTCACAGAAAAAGCACCCAATACTCTCCTGCCTATTCCAACTTTTGAATCATTTTCTCTAGCAGAGCTAAAGAATTTTTATTATGCCTCAATATATATTTTTTTTCTTTCATGCATCCTATTGAAATCTGGGGAGCTCTTTCAGTATGCAAATCCAGATCTTTCTTTCAAATCAGACATTTTATTTTTGCTACTATTTAATTATTGACTCTCTTTGGAGAAAGAAACTTTCTGAAACACTTAAAATGAATGTAGTGAGTTTTATGGAGTCAACCATATCTTTTCTCTAATGATTTTCATTTCTTGGTATTTGCCACAAATTTCTTTCTCAAAAGTGACCTTCTTCTCCTTCAAATAAGCTACTGAATTTATTAGTTGGAAAATCATAATTCTCAATTACAGTCTTATTTGTGTTATACTTGAATCTTCTTAAATGCTGTGTGTGTGTGTGTTTTGTTTTTATTTCTTACTGTTGCTTACATTATCTTCTGTCTTCTCCTACAACTCTATTTTGGCAACCTGAGTACTGACTGCTCATCTTTCTATTGCTAGGTCCATTAGATCAGCTGTTATGTTGTTATAGTCATTGTTGTGATCAACTCATAACAGCTCATGTATGACACTCTCCCAGCCTCCTGCCAAGGAAGCCTCAGCCTACTCATTCAGCTGGTTCTTGGCCTATTACAAGCTGAAAAAATTGACATATTTATATAAAGCTGATATTAATCTCCCCTTTTCCACTCTGGGCAGAGTATTGTAGATACAGACCTCTGAAGGCCAAACTCTTCCCAAGAGCCTTTGCTTCATCCCAAGAGTCTCTCAAGGCCTGCTTCCCAAATCCGTACCTGGCCCACAAAGAAGAAAGGCCCTACCTACTCCCCTCACCAGGATTCTCATAGCCCAAGGGATCGCTTGGATCCAGTTACCATCGGCTCCACCAACCATGTGCCTCAGCAGAGGCCAATAGTTTGGAATTAGAAATGTGGGCAAAGAAAGTAAGTTTCTACCAACAATCCTTCAGAATTTTTCAAATTCTTCTCCTTTACCGATGTTACTAAAAGTCCCCTGAAATTGGGCTGCTTCTCTCAGCCCATGATGTTGTGTATGGAAAGGGTGGGGGAGAGGTATGAGGATGAAAGTTGTTCTTGAAATAAGCACAAAGTATGTGAAAATTAAATTACGTTTAATTAGGAAGGCTAGTATATCTTCATTTAGCTTGAAATAAGCAAAGTGGCCATGTCTAGACTCCCTACATTGCCAAATCTCAGGCGGGCATTAGAATCAAGTTACCTTGTCTACCAGTTGTTTATCATTCAGTGAACTTGTTTATCTGAGTTCTTTACTTATTTTTGTTGAATGTGTATACTTCAGAGGGTTGGATACTTAAACAATGGGTCATGTCCTGAGACATAACAGAGCTTTTGGTGAAATGAGGAAAAAATTTGAAGTCGGGCTTCTACAAAATAAAAAATTTGTTTTGGATTTGTTCTTTTGAATTGCTTTTGTCTTTTTCTCATGTTGCACCTATTGCAATTAAATGGCCTCAGGGCTACCTCTCAACAAGAAAGTCCCCATCCTGGGAAACCCTAAGTGTGGATGCCTTAGACCAGCACTTTTCTAGGCCTTGGGACAAACTGTCTCCTCTCTGACTTCAATAGAGTCTTACTTGTGTGTCTTTTCTTTCCTCTTTTCACTCACAGTGTCGTGAAGTCCAGACAGCTGATTAGTGAGTGTGTGGGCTTAGGGAACAGACATCAGAGAGGTCCCTTGACTATACTGTAGGGGTTGCTATGGTTTTTAGCCTGTTGTGAAGGTTTATCTCAACCACTTAGGTCTGACTGCTCTAGATTAAAAGCATTTTTGTGATGTTGTGGTATAGCTCAGCTCCCAAGGAGCTAAATTTAAATTTGAAACTAAACCCTTCATTATCTATTTATCTGTACCTGAATTTATCTCTTACATATCACCTTTGCAATCTGGTGCAGAGTCAGAAGACTGATAAATAATGATGCTGTGTTTAAGATAATGGGCCTAGCTTTGTAAAAGTGGAGAATGACACATCTTTTAGAATTACATAGGGCAGCTCCAAGGGCCCTAAAGAGATTTTATGTCTTCATAAAGAAGAGACAAACTTGAAACATTGTCTATATGATTAGAACCTTGAAACGGGTTCAGAGATTTTCCTGCCTTGCTCCCATTTAATGTCAATGATTATTCACAAGTGCAATAAGAAAAGAAACCTGCCTTAATATTTGAACAGTAGCTTGATTCTGCTTTTTTTCTTTTATAAATGGAAAACACTGTTTGCTTTAATTTTGATTGACTTGTAGTTTTAATATAGTTTTACTCTTCATAAAAACACAAAAACAATCAAATTGTCCTTTGATAGCTGATTGGATAAAGAGGATATGATACACATACACAGTGGAATATTACTGTGCCATAAGAAAAGGTAAAATACTATCATTTGCAACAACGTGGATGGATCTTGAGATCATTATGCTAAGTGAAATAAGTCAGACTAAAAAGTTGAGAACCATATGACTTCACTGATAAGAGATATAAAACAGAAAGCAACAGAGGGAAAAGACAAACAAACAAACAAACAAAAAACACAGAAGCTCGTGAACACAGGCAAAAATTTAGTGGTTACCAAAGAGTAACGGGGGAGGTGGCAGCAAAGGCGGAGAGGAGGCTACATATATGGTGATGGAGGGAGAACTGACTCTGGGTGGTGAATACACAATGCCACAATGCAACACATAGATGATATATTATAGAATTGTACACTTAAAACCTATACACATAATCTTGGTAACCAAGGTCACCTAAACAAATTTAATAAGTAAATTTTTTTAAATAATCAAAATAGAAAATAATGATGCCTCCCTAAAAAAAATACAAAAACATAGAGAAAACTATAAAAATTGTCCATAGTGTCAGTAACTAGAGGTTATGTCTGTTTGCATTTTACTAAATTCACTCTCAGTCATATGTGTACATACGAGACCTGACAATTAAGTTCACAGACTTGCCACCATGTGCTTACATTGGCAGCACTGTGCAAACCACTTGGTAAGGTTTCATAACGTTGGTATATCAGTGTCTCACAGTTGTGTTCATGTTATATGTGGCATTGTCTTGCTGAGTGCCATTTATTACTATTGTGTGTTTTTGTGTGTCATTGTGAGAATATCAGAGCTTGAATTAGAGTGAAACACTACATCTCTTGTTAATCTTGGCAAGAGTAGAAGTGAAATCAGGGACATGTTAGAGCAAGTTGATGGGGATAATGCCACGAAGAAAACGGCAGTGTAAAAATGGATTAAACATTTTTCTGAAGGGAAAGAAAGAGTCAATGATGAAGAGAGGTCAGGGCAGCCAGTAACGAGCAGAAAGGATGAAAACATTGCAAAAAGTCATTGAAGTGTACGTCAAAATTGTCAGCTGACTGTGAGAAGTACAGAAGACCAAGTAAACATCAACAGAGAAACAGATGGGAAAATACTAAGTGAAAATCTTGGCATGAGAAAGGTGTGTGCCAAAGTGGTCCCAAAGGAGCTCACCAATGAACAAAAACAAAGGAGAGTCAGTTTGCCAAGACCTTTTGGAGAGGAAAGACAATGTCTTGGGCCTTGTCACTGCTGATGAAACATGGGTGTACAAATAAAACCCTGTAACAAAAAGTTAAAGTATACAATGGAAGTCAGCCAATTCTCCACAAAATCAAGAGTTAAAACACCGTTGTTAAACTTTTTTGGTATCAGAGGGATTGTTCATTATCAATTTGTACCAACTGGGCAAACAGTCAACCAAGTTGTCTTTCTGGAAGTGCTGAAAAGGCTGCATGAAAAAGCTAGAGAAAAACAACCTGAACTTTTCACTAACAACTCCTGGCTCTTGCATCTCAACAACGCACCAAATCACAGGGCACTGTCTGTGAGGGAGTTTTTAGCAGTAAATAAATAACTGTATTGGAATACTCTCCCTACTCACTCACCTGATCTGGCCCCCAGTGACTTTTCTTTACCCAACAATAAAGAAATTATTGAAAGGAAGACATTTAGGACATCAAGGGTAATATGATGACAGCTCTGATGGCCATTCAAAAAAAAGAGTTCCAGAATTGCTTTGAGGGGTGGATTAGACGTTGGCATCAATGCATAGCTTCCCAAGTGGAGTACTGCAAAGATGACTATAGTGATATTCAGTAATAAGGTATGTAGCACTTTTTCTAGGATGAGTTCACAAACTTAATTGTCAGATCTTGCATAGCTAATGAGGTTAGTCATATCTATATATTCATTTTATTTAATGATTTGGAAAATATAGAACTAATTTTTAAATAATATGATCAAAATTTTTAAATCATATTTTAATTTATATTTTTTCTCATAACATCCAGTAGTAGTATAATTATTAGTTTATGATTCTTTTACTTCCCAATTCTTGCCAGTACAACCCAAGAATATATAATTTTTTTCTGTCTTCCCTTTTATTTATTATTCTTATATTTCATTTCATTTGGTTACCAATTTAAACTAATTACTTGGAATTATCTCTACATAATTAGCAGACATGTTGTTCTGTCCAAAAGATTCACAGAGACATCTGTCTACACCAAAAGGTCCTTGAAATTTGGTCTTGTCCAAAACCAAATGAAGACATTTGGTCCGTAGTTAATGTCCATCTTGCTGTTCTACAAGATTCAAACCCTGACCCATCTACCTAACCTCACGTGCCATTATCAGCTAGTCTACTGAGACAAGAAAGGTTAATATTGGCAGTGCAGCCACAACACAATTATTGGACCAATAAAACACGATAGTATTTTTTATGTCTTAATCCTATAAACCGAAAATAGAAATAAACATTATGGGCTATCTGAACCTAAAAACATTTTCTAATCGTGGACTAGACAGGACCAAATATCAAGAATATTTTGACAAGGACCAAGTATGCTCAAAGATGTTTGGACAGGATCAAATTTCAAGTACATTTTGAACAGAACTAAATATCCTGCAAGGCTCTTTATTAGCCAACATTTCAAGGGCATTTTGGTGTAAACCAAATATCTTCAAGGACATTTGGACAGGACCAAATGTCTGGCAAGGCTCTACCCATATACCTGGCATCAATGCCTTACAATGGTCCTTTAGGACAATTAAATTTTTTTTTTATTCTTACAAGTAACCTGTTTATTTTCCTTGCTTATGTAAAAACTTTAAATTGCTTTTGCAGTAAAAATTCACATTTTTACCAGCATATGCCTACAATTGCTCATTTTATTCATTTTGCCTAGAATATTGTCCTTATTTGGTTGTCTTGGGTATTTTTTTCAGAGCTGGAAACTATTTAAATGTATCTCTGATTATACCCTTAATTATAATCTCTACTCATTTAGTCTCATTCTCAAGGGTGCCAATTATTCATAGCTTCAAATTCTATCCCTCAAATCTATCATTTTCTTTCATATATACATTGTTTTCTGCATTATATAATAGTTTTGCCTTAACTATCCTTAATGTGGATTTTAATTTTGCAACAGAGTTTTAATTTCTGTGGGTTTTTTGTTGTTGTTGTTAACATTGGCAGCTCTTTTTAATCTTTATGAGCTCCTCCTTCAAATACTCTTTACATATATATTTTTTCATTTTGTCTTTTAATGACTCAAAGCAGGTGCATTCTAAATGTCCTTCCTTTGCTACGCTGATTATTCACACATACTTCTAAAATACTACTTTGTAGCAGTGGATTCCTTCTTTTATGTTATATGAGGCTTTTAAAGCAATTTTTCCTGTTGCTGTTTTGCTCCTTATTTACACATCATTGAATGAGGACATTTTTTTTTTTTAACCTGGTCTGATGAATGCCAAGCAGCAGAAGAGTCTCTCCTTCATTCCCACTCAATGTTTCCCAGCTCTGACAACATCTGCCTCTCAGGCCTTGGACTGAATGAGGATGACCACAGGTCCGTCTGGGTGTGGACCCTGGCAACTCAGTTTCCTCAGGAATACAGTGGATGGAAAAAACAACAACAACAACAAAAAACATTGTCTCAATTGAATACAGGCAGAGTATACAGTATTCTAGCTGTATTTATTACTTATGCACAAAAGCATGGCTGAAAAGCAGAGTTCTAAATAGAGATGCCAAGGCATTGCTAAGCTGTTTGCTTTCTCCTGTCATCAATTATCAAGACTAATAAATCAGTCATACTGATTGGCTCCCTACCGCACTGTGTAGGATGTATTTCTTTATACATTGATATACTGCCATTTATCATTACTCTTTAATTATCATTGTATGGCTGGTTTCCAGTGCCCAATGAATTGGCAATGCTTCAAAAGACGACTAGAATCAAATCTTCCGGTATCCATTTTTTATCATGATTAATTTATTCACTTTACTCACCTCATTACCATTTATTAACGTTTATTCTAAGCACCATTCTAGACTTGTAATTATATTACATTCCTTGCTGTCATGATAATGCATGAATAATTGTTATTTGATCTAGTGTTTACAAAATGTTGCCCAAGAAGCATGGTAAAATGGCAAGACATACAGAAGTAGGAATAAGTGCTCCCATCTGAGAAGATTAAGTGAGGCTTCATAGAGAAGTTAGTATCTGAGGTTACCTATAAGAGTAAATGGGTTACTTGCAGGTGAAATGATGGAAGAACACTCCTAGTAAATGGAGTAGTGTGGGAAAATATATGGATATCAAAAAAATGGCAAGTAGCACAATTTGACTGAGGGGCGAGATACTTAAAGACAGAAGCAGATCTAATGTGGGAAGTGTAGGTTTGAAATAGATCAGGGAAAACTCTGAAGTCAGCCCCAAAGGACTTTGGAAATGGGGGGTGGGAGAGAATATCTCCAGCAAATAAAATAAACTTTGTAATTTTATTTACTTTAATAATTTCCCAATTATTATATCTAAAGGAACTTTTAGTTTGCCAGAAAAAAATGTTTTCAAGATCTACAGCATCAAAGTCCTACATTATCAATTAGGTCACTTGAAATAAATTGAAATCCTTTATTTTCACTGTCATTACATGTCAGACAGCGACACCTAATGGTAATATTTTATTTTACAGCCAATTCTAGGGGGAAGAAATGCGGACCAAAGGAAAAAGTGTTAGGAGAGTATCTCCCAGCAGGAAGACTTCCCAGGACTACAGTAATGGGTCTGGTAGACGTACCTAAGAGCAGTGAGAAGAGATGGCAGGCCATAGGGAAGGGTCCCAAATTGTCTGAATTACTAAGTTCCAACAGAGCAGTCAGCATTTGGGATCCTCCTTGTCAGTGTTCCCCGTGTCTGCCCACTGATGACAAGCCTAAAGAGTATGTTTCCTAAGGCTAGTGTGAGAGTAAAAAATGCACATGGATCTAATATTAGGTTATTCCAGGTCCTGGTGTTAATGCATACACACCAACAGGAGACATCCAAATGTCCAAATGTTTGTCTAACATCATACGTACACAAAGAAAATGTATAAGAACTGTCTTATACTCTATAACTGGTATCTTTCTAGGGGAGTGGGGAGAGAGGTAACATGGCAGTGTGCCATAAAATGCCTTCAGTCCCCTGATGCTACTTTACTGCCACCTCCAGTTCAAAGGCCACCCACCGCATGCCTGCCTACAGAGCCTTGTGGCTTTGCCCAGAAGGACTTTCTCTTTTGATTATATCCTGTTAATATAGAGGGATGATCTTGACTAGCACATGTGGATAGAAACTCATCTTCCCAGCACATGTGGATAGAAACTCATCCTATTAAAAAAGAAGAGAGTCTGTTACATTCACACAATGATCACGATAATGTTCAAAGCACACATTCTCTTGCCCAAGGTATAATACTGGCAAACACAGAAAGAAACTGTTCTGTTGTTTAAATGAACAGGAACTTGGTTCTCACTTCCTGCCTGTGTTTAGCATGGAGACCTACCATCCCTCTCACCAAATGGGACTCCAAGCTGCAACCCAATACACCCTGGGCTGGAGGAGAAAAATTACAAGTTAAGGCCAAACACCTAGGTCATTTTAGGTTCTCAGCTGGTCAACAGCACAGCCTTCAACTCAAATCTTCAAGTACTGCAAAAAAAAGAGAAAAACAAAATAATCCTGTTTGCTTATATGATTCTAATTGGGTAGATTCATTTCAGCTTTTAGCTCAAGCTTTATCATTTTAGATCACACAATGACTTTGAATTATATTTCTACTAAGACACAAGTTTTGGGATAGAATGTATTTCCTTACATGACATTAATTTAATGGTTTATATTGAATATTTGTTGTGTGCCATTACAGAATGAGATACAAGAAAACAGTTTTAAAAACAAACAAACAAAAAAAACACGGGGAAGCTGGGATGGCTCAGTGGGTTAGGCACTCACTTTGCAGCCCTGGGGACCTAGGATCAAATCCCGGCCCCAGCCTGTGCAGACCCATATGCTGAACTGGGGAGTGCCCCCAGTTCAGTTCTCACCGGATCGAGACCCCAGCCCAGTCCCTGCCCTGTGCAGCCCTGCCCACCTGTGGAATGAAACTATGTGGAAAAACCAATGATGTGCAACTATGGAGACTGTTCTGGGCCCTCCCCCTTCTCTCTGTCTCTGACTCTGTATCTCTCTCTCTCTGTGTCAAAAACAATAAATAAATCTTTAAAAAAAAACAACCAGGATACTTTGTTTTCAACATCGAGTGTTTGTTATTCCTCTATGTTTGCATCGTAAGAAAACACTCATGCACACCAGGTTCACTCAAATCTCTAGCTTGATTTGTGCTAGATTTACATTACATAATAGCTAATATATACTTCCGACATATCCAATTCCTATTCTTGACTATACTGTAATCTCCTAAGAACTTAGGGGACATCAGAGGAAGAGAAGGACATTCAAATACACAGACACTATCCTAAGACATGAACACCGACTGGCAACACAAATGGAAATATTATGGTTGGACCTGGTGGGATTTGATGAAAGTAATCAGGGCCTATGGTCCCCAACGGCCTTTTCCAGCCCCCAGAAGGAAGGAACGAGTGCAGTGGAAAGACCTGATGTTTCCCAAGGTGGCTGTGCCTGCTTTTGGCCCTGCCAGGCTGAGCTCCTTGGTGGGTTGTAAAGAGAAAGGCAGGCAGGATAAGTGCTCCCAGGAGGACGCCTCCCAGCCACCCACCACAGGGCTCCTTCCAGCTGGTCAGAAACCTGCCTCCATAGCAAGACATATCCCAAAGGGACTGATTCACCCACTGTCACTCCCGCTTCCTCCACCCCCAGCAGAATAATGTCCCCAGCAAGGATCATAAGAGGATAGTGCTGTCTTTTGTTCACAAGTTTCATTTCCTTTAACGTGAACTGCAAGCCCAGTGTGCGTTCTCCTTTAAAACTATAGCTTGGCAACATCCCTCATAAAGTTAGATAATAAACAGCTACCTATTCACAGAATCTTTGTCTCAATGTATATCTCTCATCTCAGAAACTTTTCAACCGTTCTTGGCCACTCTTTAGTCCATGAATTTCTTTAAACAAAGTACTCATATAGCCGATTTTTAAACTCAATCTTTACTTTTCTTTCAATTAATGAATTTAGCTCATTTACATCGTCCATGGAAGGAAATACACATGCCTGGACCCTGTTGTCTAATTTTAGGTTGCTATTTATTCTTTATTGTTGTGGACCCATCTGCCCAGAGTGGCTTCCAGACACACACTCTAGAGCGGCATCATTTAATAGGACATTCTGTGATGATGGCGACATTCTGTATCTGTGCTACTCAATTCAGTGGCCCCTTAGCCACACAGGGCTATTGAGCATTTGAGATGGGGCTAGTGCATTTGAAGAACTGGAATTGTTTTTTTTCTTTAATCTTAATGTAAATGTAAATGGCCACCTGTGGTCAGTGGCCATGCAGCCTTGAAGCTTTCGCCAGGCTGGGAAACTGGGACATGAGGGTCCCCACATGAGAGAGAGGCAGAGGCCTGGAGCCTGAGGCTGGTGTGGCTGGGCCCAGGCTCCTTTGCTAGCAGCTCCAGGGCCCAGGCTCCTTTGCTAGCAGCTCCAGGGCACAGGAAGGTTCAGGTAGCAGAGAGAAGAAGAAAAAAAAGTCATCTCAAGTAGGCTGTGGGTCAGATGTCCAGTTGTCTTTTGCCTCTCTGCAGACTATTGGCATCAAGAGATTCCAAACTTTTTGTCACCAGTACTCTGATGATTTCCACACCAGGAAGCCCCCTCTGGCCTCAAGAGACCTCTTTCTTACTGCATGCAGATAGCAGGAAGCCAGCCCCCTTCCCTGCATATACTTGGCTTCCTGCCTGGCTCTTGGTCCTTGACTAGAACCACAGATCACAAACTTTAGGAGAAAGAAAGACCAGGTGCCAGGTCTTTTTCGAGAGGAACCAAAGGCTTCCACTGGCCGGGCCCCAAAGCAGCCACAAAAATCTGCCATTTCACTCAAGGCTTTGAGGAGAGACAGCCCTCTCCGTTCGTCCAGTCTCTCAACTCTTCCCAGCACCATCCGGGACGGGCAGCCTGGGGGCTCTTCCAAGCTTCCTCCTTTAGTTGTTACAAGATTCCAGAAGGAAGTGGGCATGGGGCTGTCATAAGAATCAGCTGGAACAAATTCACTGAGAAAGTGTTGCATCTTTGCCCTAAGGACATTCCAAGGGAATGGCTCAGGAGTACCAAATGGACTAAACAGTAGACTGTTCCAGCCTGGGTCCCAGATGCTTGCTCGCCCACAGGTGGATGGAACTTTTCTAAAACTTATAGCGATCTTTCCCACCTTTAACTACAGAACCACAGTTAATCATACTCTGCCCTCCTTGGCCACTTACCTCGTGCCCTCCACCTTCACTTTATCTTTTGGGACTATGCCCTGTCTGTCATTAACATTTTAGACCTATAGGGAGACTAAGATCTTTTAGTCAAAACCCCTTATCTTACAGGTGGAAAAAATAAAAGGCATGAACGCTGTTACTCCCGTCCTACACCCGTAGCAGACACTAATCAAGTAAAGAAGTCTTTACTACAAAAGCCACACCTGGTCTGGAAAGCTTTCTCAACAGAAGGCTCCAGGCAGCTTCTTCATATTTAATCGCAAACATGATTGGCAGGACACTTTAAGCCCATTTGCCAATCCAGGGTTAAATGATGTCAAAGTAATTTGTGGCAAAACTAAAGCTGAGCCCTGACCCTGCGTTCCCTGTTTATCAGGCCACTGACCATTCTACTGCATCACAACACCGTACTTATGTTAAAAAGCCATGTTCGCATTTTCCCAGCAAATATTCTACACGGGTTTAAGCCTTCCAAACACCATCTACTCATGTTTTTGTCTTTTAAGTTTTCTAGGTAGAGTAAACTCTTAGTTAAGCAGAGCCCATGGGGATTAGTAGACGCTGGATAAATGTTAAGTAGACTCTCCGTAGAGCGGCACTCCAGCAACTGGCAAAATCTCAAGCAACCGGCAGAAAGGAATTGCTGGTTGCTGGAGTGCAGTAAACAAAATCTATTGTAATACATTTACAGGGTTTAAAAATCAAAGCAATATAAAGCTATACTCTGAAAAGCTGTGATCCCACCCTTGTCCCCAGCCTCTCCAGCCCTTCACTCTCATCAGTTCCTTGTTTATCCTTCCAGCTTTTCTTTGTGCAAATACAAGCAAATCAAATATATTTTCTCATTTTCTGCCCCAGTTAGACATAAAAGGTTGCAAATTATATAGTACAACTTTAGCACCTTGCTTTTTAAACTTAGTATATTCTGGAAATGGATCTTGCTTATTTTTAAGCAAGTACAAAATCATGTTAACCTTTAAAATTTAGGTCATTCAATCAAGATCTTTCTTGCTTCCTTTCTTCCTTCCTACCTTCCTTCCTTCTTTCCTTTTTTTTTTTTCTTTTTCTTTTTCTTTTTTTGAATTTTTATAAGGATTAATTTCAGCTAAACTGATGACATATCCTGGGAAATAATATCTCCAGTGCTCTAGGGAATAACTAGTTTACAGCTTCTTTTACACATTTACAATGAAAGAGGGAACAAAGGAAAGATTGGAGAAGGCAAGGTGGGGGTTGGATGATAGTTAACAAGATTACAAGCTCTCCTGAGGGTTAATACCACCTTTAGGGGTTATTACTTCTGGTGCTTGGAAGTGTGTTAATTTAGGTGCACAAGAACAATGGACAGGGCTGGCTGAAAACCTCTCACTACAGAAGTTATAGGCCTGGGGCATGACTACCCACCGTGACCTGCCCAGTTAGGACTTAATGATCAGATCACCCTGAGGTAACTTTCCATAGAACCACTTTTTTCATCTACAGTTTCCTCTTTTGGTCATAAATTGATCTGAAGGATGCAGTGATGACCAAACCTTTTGATAGGGTGGTGTGGTCTCATTGTGTTAGGAAGGATCATTCCAAGGTAGTCTCAGTATCGGCTTTTTCTTGTTGACCATTGGAGACGGGATCAGTAAAGTAACCATGGGATCTTAACTGGGGCCCAATTTTTCTCAAAAAGGAAGGACAGGGAGGTGGAAAGCATTCAGATCTTATAGCCTTCATTGTAAAAAACCACTCCAGATCATTTCTCACAACGCATGTCTTCTTAAGCCTGACTTTGTCCTCTCAGATTTGATGCCAGATTAGAAGTCTCCCATTTTTTGATGTCTTACCCCACTGTGAGAATTGTGCTAATTTTTAATTCATGTTGATTTCTGGACGCATTTGAATGTCTCTATCAACTATTTTCCCCAGAACTTTTTCAGAAAACAAATGTAATCTGGCTGATATTTGCTTAGTGACTCCAGGATATTTAATTTGCTGAACAGAGGTTGTTGTATCTTTTTCAGACAAAATAATTAAGTGGAAAAATTTATAAAACTAAATTTTGATACATTTTATTTTTCATACACATTTGAAGTGCAAATATGTGCAACTTCTATTTGTAGGGCCAAGTTGTTAGGGCTAAAGGGTGTGATGGTGGGAGGAGAAAAGAATCAACATGAGGACAAAGCAGCAGCCCCAAGTGCCTCCCTGAAGAGATTTTCCATTGCTAAAGCTTGCAATGACTTTCCGCCCTACCCTGAGGTGGCTGGGACTTGGCATAAGACTATCCATGAAACACACCCAACCTAGATGGTGATCCTTCCTGATACCCCTCCCCAACTTCCCTTTCTAGTTCTTCTGATATCCGCCTATAAAAATGCTCTCCCAACACCCAGAAGTCTCTGACACCATCTTACCATCTTTTGGTGTCAGCCCGGCCATTGTTTGGCAGTTTCTAACAAACTCTCTTGCTAAACCAGAACTTGGTGTGGTCCTTCTTCGACGATGCCCATCCTAACACTAGATGCTACAAGAACTCTTCTGATTATGGAATTTTTATCAAAATGCACTGGAAGATAAGGGGAAAAATCTGGCGATTCTCTAGACTGTTAACATCTTTTATGCCTTTTCTGCATAAGTATAAAGATCAATCAGGATCCTCCTCAGAACATAGATGTAACTTTTCTATTATCCAACAGACATGGCCAATATTTTTATTTTAAAATAAACTTTATTAAAACCACCACTTGGGGATGCTGCGATGGCTCAACAGGTTGAGTGCTCATCTTGTAGCCCTAAGGTCCAAAGATCGAACCTAGTTAGGAGGTCCCTGGCTTGCAGGGGTGTGCGTCCCATTTAGGAGGCCTCCCAGCCAGTTCCAGCCTTGTACAGCTCACTTGTGGAATGAAAACTATGTAGAAAACTAATGACGTACAACTATGGAGACTGCTCTGGGCCCTCCCCCTTCTCTCTGTCTCTGTCTCTGTGTAAAAGTCAATAAAATAAATCTTAAAAACAAAAAACAAAAAAAACACTCCTTTGAGAAACATGTTTTAAAAGCACAGAGGCACACATAAAGTATCATAGTGGCATTAGTGAGAGTTCAGTGTTTTGGGGTTGCCAAATGGAAGCTTCAGGATTAATTTTAAGGACAAAGCCCTGGTAATTAACAGGCACACATCCGCTCCTAAAACTGTTGTCAGTTCCACCATTAGAAAAACCAGAGACTGCTGTGGCTAGGCCCTTGGGAGAGCCCTTTTAGATCTGTGGGTGCCTCAGAATTAACCCACTGAACTGGGCTCTGATTAAATGGACCCTGAAGCGTCAGCTCATACTCTTCTGACACTTGCCTCGAGTGAGCGTGCTTGACCTTATCAGAGGAAAGTGTAGAAGCTTAGGTCCATACAGCAGCCTGGCATGTTCTGATCTTTATTACTTTCTATGTAGCTACAAATCACTTACTCATTTTTCACTTTCTTACAACTGCCCTGATAAGAATGACCCCTTCCTAGAAAGCCTGTGTCCCTATGAAAAAAATAACATACATCAAAGAAACAGATTTAAGGCTACATATCCCCATTTCCTTCACAACACTTCTTTGGATGGCTACTTTCATTATACGAAGGCTAAGAAAACCAAAATTGGGCACAGTGTGGAGGTGATGAAGAATAGCAAGAGCATGTATCTTGGACTATTCATGCCAGAGATGCGGGGACACCACATGGAGCTTGTTTTTGCTCCTCTCCTACCACTGCTCCCTGAGAAACAATTTGGGACCTCTCTGAGGAAGGCATACCAGGCAACATTGCTGTATTTGCAGCCTGCAGGGACCCAGGACAGGGCAGGAACTAGTCAGCTGAACTGCTAGACAAGAACATTCATCATAACAGCACAAATTAGTCCCTTATTTCTTCCTCAAGTCATTGAGGACTTAATGATTTGAATCTTGGGATGGAACTGAGAAATAGTTTACTGTTGGACCCTGGACCTAGCTTGACTTTGGAAGTTGCTATTGGTTTTTATTATTCTCCAGGGTTATCATTAGGTTGTGAGTAAAGCCAATTTTCTTAATAATTCTCAATCTCTCCAACTCTTCTTCACTAGAATAATATCATTAACAGGCTACACAAATTGGGCATCTGAGATTTAGCTAAATTAGTAACAACTCAAAGATCATTTATAGATATAGCAATCAGCCTCAAATTTCTTATAATTAGAAAGTAAGATTATTTCCCTAAATCCTAATATTTGGAGTTGATACACAGTGAACCAATCCTGATAAGGAAAATAAATGAGTTTCATAATGCCCCAAATTTTTTTTCTCCCTCTTCAATAACCTGACACACTATGCCCCACATGCTAACTTAAGTGTCAAGGACACATTATATAAGCATCTGTCACAATAGTCATTAGCCAAGAAACCTCCCAAGAAATTCTCCCGAATCGTCAGAAGAACTCTAATTTCGGGGTCTCTCATCCACATTCTTACTGCTTTTTATGCTTAAGTCTTAAACACTCAGGAACAGAGACAAATCTTGCTTGGTCCCTTATCATGAAGGTACTTATGTATTTCTCCCAATAAATTATAGTTTATCCCCCAAAGGTGTTATTTCTTAAAGATGTGGGGAAGCATTGTAAATAGAACAGTCGGTAAGATTTCACGAGGCAAGCTGACTAAGCCTGCTCTAGTTTGGTAAATGACAACCTTTATTTCATGCGAGACACATCTATAGATCTGTCTATTTTAAGCACACAAGAGAGTATTAAAGTAAACATAAAATTGCAGACTTACGTCTGTAAGTGTGCTCCACAGGGAACACGATGAGAAACAACATAGGAAATGCTCAGAGCAGGGGATGAGAAGGAAGACAAGAACTGAACGAAGGAAGAGAGAGAATGTGAGTAGAAAGAAAACAGAAGAGAAAGGTTGAAGGGTGGAAGCAACCCTGCTGTGGTCAGCTTGACAAATTGTGCATGACCATTTCTGTACTCCATGTGAGGTTGTGGTAGATGGGACTTGAGGTGATTGACTGAGTGTCCTGTGAATGTACCTGGCTTTTGTCCCAAAGCTCTCACGCACGGTGACCCTGGATGGACCATTCTATACTTGGATGTACTTGTAAACGTTATTCTAGAAGGAAATGGAGAGATTGGATTGAGGAAGCAATAAGAAAAGGAATTTCCAGTGGAATACTGGGAAATTCTGGGTTTCCTTTCCTTCAACAGAAGAAGTTTAGGCAGGTTTCCTTAACAATTATCCTCAGCAAAATTAAATGTCATCTACACCTGCCATTTGCAATGAAAGGAGTGCAAAGACGGAGTTTGCAAGTCACTTTCTGGAAACTTAAAAATGTCTACTAATTTATTTTAAAGTTAATTACTCACTTTGAGATGTGCAAAGTCACACTTCCTAGAAATCTAGGAAAACAACTAGACCCCTTGATTTTCTGAGCACCCCGCAGTACAGCTTATTAAGGCAAATGTCAGCAATGGAAAGACGGCCTGTCTGTTGTTCTCCCTCTCCATAAGTGCAAATAGCACCCCAGAGGCAGTATGGAGACCTGTTTATTTTTCAACTCCAGAGGTGAAGACTATTACGTGATGGAGTGGGATCTGAGGTCCATTGTGTGGAACGTTGTATGCCATGCTTATTCCCTGACCTTTAACACACACATCAATCAGTTCTTCATACTCTGATTAATTACTAGACCTATATTTCTCAACCTTCACAGACATTTGAGGAGTGCTTAGATGCCAAAGAGCAAGTCAAGTTGTCCCACTTTCTGCCGGTGGGCTGCCTGTCTTGTCTGGGGTCATCCCTGACTTGGTGGACCTGTGGACCCTCTTAATAGTTAACCTTCATCGGGCACTTAACTATGTGCCAAACAGTATTCTGAACATTGCATGTGAATTAACTCATGTGTTACAACTACTCTGAGAAGCATTTATCCCATTTTACTGATGAGAAAAGTGATCCCTAGAGAGGCTTAGAGGCCAAAGGCCCAAGACCACACAAGTGAATGGGGGATGCTGGAGTGTGAACTGTGGCTCCAGACCGTCCTTTATGGGAACCCAAGCCATTGTGTGCCTATATTCTCTCTCTCCTTTTTTAAGCATCTTGGTATCAAGAGTCCTTTAGTCTCATAGCCCCCAAGTACTCAATTTACAAAAATGGTTTAATATGTTTTATCATTGTCATCTTCTACTAAATTTGCATTTTTTCCCCAAATGTTGTTGTGTCTTTCCAGTATTTTATATTGCTTTTTACTCTAAAAAAAATGCCTAGGTTATGTGGTCCCCCTTCTTCCTATCATAGCCTGTGCAATCAAATGTAACCCCAGAGATAAGCAGGGATAAGGGTTTACAGTGTGTGTAGCCTTCTATGTAGTTATTATATTGTTTCTATGTACTATATGTATTTATTTAAACCCCATACATACAGACACACATATGCCTTTTCATATAAAAGTATTATATCCCAGATACATTCCTATAACTTGCTATCTCTGTTAAGCAATGAATCTTGGTCTTTCAATGCCTATGCATGTAGATATGTCATTCTTCTAACAGATACAAATACCGTATTTTCCGGCGTATAAGACGACCGAAAATACGGTAGTCAAATACCATCTTATCCAAGGCCGTCCCTGACCATAATCTATAAAATAGCACCCCACCCATCTCTGTCATTCTTTTCCCTTACTTTGTTTTATTTTCTTCTCAGCTTTTATCAACTTCAGACATATACATACATGTTTATATATTTACTTGCTTGTTTTCCCTTAAATAAAAGGTAGTTTTATAAAAATCATATTTCACCGAAGCAAGAATATACATTGGAATAAAGACGGTCTATTCAATAAATGGTGCTAGGGAAACTGGACAAATACATGTAAAAAATGAAACTGGACCATCTTCGTATACCATATACAACAATAAAATCAAAATGGATGAAAGACTTAGATATAAAACCTGGAACTATAAAAGTCCTAGAAGAAAGCATAGGCAGTAAAGTCTCAGGCATAGCTCTTAGTAATCTTTTTTTCTGATCGCTCTCTTTGGGAAAGGGAAACAAAAGAAAAAATAAAACGATTGAGATGACATTGAACTAAAAAGTTTTTGCACAGCAAAGGAAACCATCAACAAAACAAAAAGCCCACTGAATGGGAGAAGATATTCACCAATGACATATCTGATAAGGGGTTAATATCCAAAATTTATTTATTTGTTTATTTTTTTAAGTTTTATTTTATTGATTTTTGACAGAGAGAAACAAAGACAGAGAGACAGAGAGAAGGGGGAGGGCCCAGAGCAATCTCCATAGTTGACATTAGTTTTCCATACAGTTTCACTCCACAGGTGGGCACAGGGCTGCACAGGGCAGGAACTGGGCCTGCAGCCTCCCACATAGGTCCAGGCAAGAACTGAACTGGGGGCACACCCCAGTTCAGCATGTGGGTCCGCCTGGGCCGGGGCCGGGATTCGATCCTCGGTCCTCAGGGCTTCAAAGCAAGCATTTTATCCGCTGAGCCATTCCAGCTTTCCCCAAAAATTTATAAAGAATTCACACAGCTCAACACCAAAAAACACAAACAAACAATTAATTTAAAAATGGGCAGAGGGAATGCTGGGATGGCTCAGCAGGTTAAGCGCTCACTTTGCAGCTTTGGGATCTGAGGATCGGGTCCTGGTCCCTGACTCGGCCCTGGCCCATGTGGACCCATATGCTGAACTGGGGTGTGGCATGTGGCCCCTGTTCAGTTCTCACTAGGGCAAGCTTCCCATGTGGGAGGCCCCTGATTCAGCCTCCAGCTCACAGGGGCACGCCTTCCATGTGGGAGAGCCCTGGCCTGGTTCCCACCCTGCACAGCTACTGCCCAACTGTGTGGAATAAAACCATGTTGAAAACTGATGATGTACTACTTATGGAGACTGCTCTGGGCCCTCCCCCTTCTCTCTGTCTCTCTCTGTCCCTGTCTCTCCCTCTGTCAAAAACAATAAAATAAATCTTTTTTAAAAAATGGGCAGAGAACATAAGTAGACATTTTTTTGAAGAGGACAAACATGTGGCCAATAGATATATATGAAAAGATGCTCAACACCGCTAATTATCAGAGAAGTGCAAATTAACACCATAGTGAGATAACTCCTCACACCTGTCAGGTGGTTATCATCAAGAAATCAACAAACAATAATAGTTGGTGAAGATGTGGAAAAAAGAGAATATTTGTACAACATTGATGGGATTGCAAATTGGTGCATCCATTAGTGTAAACAGTATAAAAGATCATCAAAAACTTAAAAATAGAATTACCTTATGACTCAGCACCTAGGTATTTATTCAAAGGAATCCAAAACACTAATTGAAAGGGTATATGCACCCCTATGTTCATTTCAGCACTATTTACAACAGCCAAGATAGGGAAACAACCCAATTGTCCATCAATAGATGATTGGATAAAGAAGTGATACATATATCCAATGGAATATTACTCAGCCTTAACTTACCATTTGCAACAACATGGATGGACCTAGAGGGTATTATACTAAGTGAATTAAGACTGAGAAAGACAAATACCACATGATTTCATTTATATGTGGAATCTAAAGAACAAAATCAATGAACAAACGAAACAGAAACAAACTCATAAATACAGAGATTAATCCCATGGTTGACAGAGGAAAGGGGAGTTGGGAAGCTGGGTGAAAAAGGTGATGAGATTGGTAAATACAACTTGACAGTTACAAAATAGTCATGGGATGTAATGTACAGCGTAGAGAATATAGTCAATAATGTTGCAACAATTATGTGTAGGGCCAGGTGAGGACTAGACTAATTGGAGAGATTGCTGCATAAATTATATAAACATCTAACCACTATGCTATACACCTGAAACTAATATAAAATAATACTGAATGTCAATTACAACTTAAAAATAATAATTTTAGAAAATAATCTGGAGAATTCTCCAAAATAACTGAATGTAGTCTGACCTCCATCTGCTTTCCTGACATCAACTCCTGTTCCCCCCATGCATGAATGTCATATTTGAGCCCAACCTATTATCCTTTTCTTTTTTTTTGAATACTCTTTTTGATCTCTCAAAGTTTAATACAAAATTATATCTCCTTTTTAAAGGGTTTGTCTTGGAATTCCTAGAACAAAGTTCTTTTCTCTCTAAGTGCCTAAAGTGCTCTGTTGATATCCCTAAAATAGAGATTCATGTTAAGCCTCATTGTGTCTATTTGTATATGTCCCTTGCAAGAGTACTTTGAGGGGAAGGAACATGTATCGATTGTATACTCTACAGTGCCTACTGCACCATAAATGTTATGTTAGTGACTAAACAAATAAATGTGTAACAGGATGAATTAAGTACATATGGTGAGAGTTTCATATAGTTTAAATTTAAAAAAATTTTTGATATAGATAGCCAATTGGGTCAACAAAATAGCCATTCAGATCAGTAAAATAACCCATTAGTTTTACATTTTCTGCTTTATTTGTTATTCAAAGGAACTCATAATCCAGGATTTGGTTAAGCATCTGAAAATTTTACCAAAATATGGAAGGCAACAAGCATGTATGATGTGAACTTTAAGTCAAGCCAAGAGGGTGCTGGGATGTACAGTAGTAGCGTGTGTAAGAGGTCTGTGCATAGAATTGGGATGGGTGATAGAAGATATTTCCATTTTTAGCCAAATCACACTGTCCATCTGGGGCTTCTGGAACCATTTCTAAAGACTTGGGGCCCTTTAGCCAAGCCTTTTAGAACCAGAAGCTCCAGCACAGACTGTCTCATATGGATCTGCAGGGAAACAAGGTAACATTGATTTTAGTGGCTGAGAAACAGCGCAACACAGCAGCGAACAGACAGTCTGGCTCACAGCCAGCCAAGAAAATGAGACATCAGTATGTGAGCCAAAATGTCCCGCTGACCTTGAGCTGAGGGGATGAGCTTCTGGCAGGGACCATCAAAAGACTCAGACTCCCTAGGCAGAAAACAAACTTCACATTTAAGTGCAGACACATGGTCCATGTCACATTCACCAGCCTGGGACAGAGTAGTAATTAACAAAGCCAACTTTGTTACCCTATTTTTCCTTGTACAAGATGATACTTTGGTCTCAACTTGTTAAACCAAAACTTGGTGGTTGTCTTACACATGAAAGTAACTGGTTGAGAGGGATTCTTAATGTTGGGTTAGAAAAGTAGGGGTCATCTTATACATGAGGGTGGCTTCTACATGGAAAAATAGGATAATTAGGGGACACAGAAGACAATAAAATTGATCAATTCTCTCATCTTCTATGGAGATAAGTACTGTCTGATAGAAATATAATGTAAGCTATAAATATAATTTCAAATTTTGCAGAAGTCACATAAAAAAAGTTTAAAAGGAACAGGAGTAGGGGAAGCCGGGATGGCTCAGTGGGTTAGGCACTCACTTTGCAGCCCCAGGGACCGAGGATTGAATCCCGGCCCTGGCCCGTGTGGACCCATATGCTGAACTGGGGAGTGCCCCCAGTTCAGTTTTCACCTGGGCAAGACCTCTGCCCAGTTCCTGCCCTGTGCAGCCCCGCCTACCTGTGGAATGAAACTATGTGAAAAACCAATGATGTGCAACTATAGAGACTGTTCTGGGCCCTCCCCCTTCTCTCTGTCTCTGACTCTGTATCTCTCTCTGTCAAAAACAATAAGTAAATCTTTAAAAAAAAAAAAAGAAACAGGAAAATTCATTTAAACAAATACTAATAAGAATAGTAAGCTATTTTTAACCCAATATAACATAATACCTAAAATATTAGGTAAATGTAAGTAATACTTTTAAAATTATTAATAAGGCGAGTTATATCCATTTTCACACTCAGTCTTTGAAATCTCAATTTGGACTAGCCATATTTCAAGTGTTCAATAGGCACATGTGACTGGTACTTACAACTTCGGACAGTGCCAACTTCAGTTCTGAAAATACAACGGTGGTAAATTATACATTTATAAATAATGGGCAAGGGTTCAGTAGTCACTGTGGTCCTTAGAGAGGTCAGATGTGAACTGTGACTGTTTCCATGTGGAATGAGGAGGAAGGGCTAGAGTGTACTGAAAACTGAGGGAACAGAATGGTAGCCTATGTGGTAGGAAGCAGAGAGGAATCTCACTTAATGAAACCACTTAGGACAAGATTCTTTTTAAGTTGACATTATTAAATGGCAATTATGAAACATCTTTTCTATGCCCTCCTCCCACTTTCCACCCTTCACCTTTTCTTTTTTTGTTCACGGTTGCCATTGACAACAATCAAGAAGAACCAGCTCTTTCCCCTTAAGAATGAGGAAACTCTGCAGACAGAACAATGTATCAAATGGTTAGATTACAAGGTACTGTTGGCGGGGGATAAAAGACATTGGGGGGAAAATTCTTTCCATTTAATAAAATTCAAACTAGTATTTCTATAAGAAGGATCATTTCCTACGTTTTCCTTTTTCTTTAGTAAGTTTTGAATGGACACATTTTCCAGAAGACTTGTAAAAGTAATTAGCCAGGTTTAGAACAAGTTTCGCCACATGGCTTCTTGAGGTCAAAAACAGTCAAGTGTGGCTCTTGAAAAACAATTCCTTCCCCCTCGTGCTGTTTGGCACCGGCCTCTGTTTTGTGTCCCTGCACCCCAACAGATGAAGCCAAGATAAACTTCCACACACAGTCTCACTCTGCCATGGTCTATAATCTACATTTACTACACTGTCATGCATTTCAAAATCACCATGGGCCTTGCTGGCAAGTTACTACCAACCAGGGGCATCTGGAATTAGTAGAGGGAGACACTACCTAAAACAGTGGCTTTTTTTACCTCAACCCACAGGACAAAATATTTTTACGTCACAAACCTGCACATATTATACATATGTAAAATACGCAAAAATGTACATAAACTGAATCAAGAGAATCATGAAACAATACTTTGTTGCCCCTGATGCACTCTAAAATTTCAATCTCAGCTCTATTTTCATTAAAAAAAAATAAATAAGGGGAAGCCGGGATGGCTCAGTGGGTTAGGAGCTCACTTTGCAGCGCCAGGGACCGAGGATCGAATCCCGGCCCCAGCCCATGCGGACCCACATGCTGAACTGAGGAGTGCCCCCAGTTCAGTTCTCACTGGGGCGAGACCCCGGCCCAGTTCCTGCCCTGTGCAGCCCCGCCCACCTGTGGAATGAAACTATGTGGAAAAACCGATGATGTGCAACTACAGAGACTGTTCTGGGCCCTCCCCCTTCTCTCTGTCTCTGTATCTCTCTCTCTCTCTCTCTGTCAAAAACAATAAAAATAAATCTTTAAGAAATAAATAAATAAAACAAATCTGTTGTGGTCCATTCTATTGATCGCTGCCCACTAATGGGTCATAACCCTGCTTGAAAAACACTAGCCTAACAGTTATGATTTTACATCCCAAGTTGCTACCATGACATGTCTATTTGCAAGGCCTTCCACCATCCGGGCTCATTACTTCGTCTTTCCCGATTTCCTTCGTCTCCTAACACAGTTTTTAAATCATATACGTAATAGCTTGCTTTGATTGGACACCTACAACACGACGGTTTTGGGACTAGAGGCTACGTGTATATCTCTATTATAACACGAACCTGTGATGAGAGTATTGGTTTCCTCCCAATAGATAGATGAAGAAACTGAGGCTCAGGGAAGCTGATCAAACAAGTAAGTGACTAGCTAGGACTTGAACTAAAGTGGGTAGAGCCCCGGAGCCCCTTCTCGTTCCCCTGGAACACACGAACCTCCAAGTGGGCGTCTCCTTCCTGGCCTGCCACTCACTCTGCCTGGAGCCCACCCCATCCATGCTGCTCCCCTAAGCAGAAGACCCTTCCAGACCCTGCTTCTAGCAACTCACACCTGCCTGTTCGTATTCCTGGACCCAGCCCCATTCCTGCCCGTTGCAAGAAACCACGCCGGTAGCTCTGGCCCACGCTCTCCTCCGGACTCCGGCAGCAGTAACCTCCGCGGTGAGAGCTGAGACTGGAACTAGGCTGTCCGCTTCGAACGCTAGTTCAGACTGGGGATGGCATTCGGCCTCCGTGTCTCCATTTCCTCTTCTGCAAGCAGATGTAGTTGCTCCTACCCCAGGATTTTTGTCAGGATAAATGAGTTAATAGAGTGATTAGGACAGATGCTGGCACATAGTAGGCACTTAATATATATTGTTTTTCAGTTGTACCACAGTGAAACTTCATTATACCCTGTCCCATCTCTTATTTATTTACTTATATATTAAGATATATGTATATATATATATATGTATATATCTTAGTTATATATATATATATATACCAGGCGTGCCATGTGCATTTAACAAATATCAGGTTTAGGTGCCACAAAGCTGGCCAATGACAGATAAGACTTTCATTTTTAAGATTTCTTTTTATTGTTCTTTTGACAGAGAGAGACAGAGAGAAGGGGGAGGGCCCAGGGCAGTCTCCATAGTTGACAGCATTAGTTTTCCATATAGTTTCACTCCACAGGTGGGCACAGGGCTGCACAGGGCAGGAACTGGGCCGGGAGCCTCCCGCATAGGCCCCGGCAAGAACTGAACTAGGGGCACAGCCCAGTTCAGCATGTGGGTCAGCATGGGCCGGGACCAGGATTCAATCCTCAGGCTCCGGGGCTGCAAAGCGAGCGCTCAACCCGCTGAGTCATCCCAGCTTCCCCCCAATTATTATTATTTTTTTTTAAAGCAGAGGAACAGCCCATGAAAACTTTCCAGCCTTTCCATTTCTGAAGGTAACTATTGGTTGTCTTTGGAGAGATTTTGTTTCTGGAAATTCACCCAGAATGGTTTTATTATAATTTTCACACATAGAGAGGAGAGCTCTGTGGTGAAGATACTGCTCTGTGCTCTGTGTAGTGACCAAACAGGTATAAATTTCATATATTATGTATCGAAGCTGAGATGCACAAAAGTTTACATTTCCTTATTTCCCCCCAACTAATGTTATGTTAGCTCCTGAGCCTTTATTTCCACTTAAGATTATTCAGTCTTTCCAAATTAAAAGCTGTCATTTTAAACGAGATTCTCCCTCTCACTTCTCTTTCTCTCCTTCTTCACCGCGGTAGTTTAAGTTCCTAAGCCCACCCAGGGCAAGGATGAAGCCAGAACTAGGCCAGTAAACTCTGGAGGTGTGTTCCAGCCCCAAGCTTTGAACGCGCCTGTGAGCGTGGCTCTCAGAGCCGTGTTGCTTCTATGTGCCTCAGCAGCAAATAGGACATTTTAAACTCGCTCGATACAGCCACTTTCTCTGTCGCTGGTTTTCTTTGTAACCTCACCTAGTTTTATTCATCCTGTAAGCCCTCACCCTTCACAATAAGCGCCTTACTCTAAACAAGTGACAAGCAAAGGTAAAGACAGCAAGCAGCCTGGCTGACTCTTGCCACTGGTCACAATAGAAACACAGTTTTTTCCCCCTTGGACACAGAAATGTAAAGCAGCAGACACACACGTGTGCACACAAAAGGCACAATGAGAAATCTCACCGGAAAAAAAAAAAAGAAAAAAAAGATCCAGAACATCTAAGGAAAATCACATCCTTTACTGCATTTATCTTTTCCAGGAAGTGAAAGTGTGAGATCCCTTCCGCATTTGCCTGTCAGGAAAACACTTCTGTTCCACAAGAAATACCCTTACTGATTTTGATGACACCCAAACACTGGTCTCCCTTCTAGGATTTCAACTGTGAAATGCCCCCGCTGCCACTCCTCTACCGATTCCAATACGTGTCATTTCTTTATAGAAACCAACCTGATCTTCCATCACATTTTCTCCTTAAGCACTCAATACAATTGTTATTATTAATAAATCATCATTTGTTTAATGGTTGTCTTCTTCATTTGACTGGGAGATCAATGAAAGCAAGAAGCACATCTGCCCTGAATTCTTTCTCAGCACCTAACACAGTGCCTGGCTCGTAGTGTGTGCTCAGTAAATCTTTGCTGATCAAATAACTGAACTAATAAAGTTGTGCAACAGAACTTGGGTGTTATTTCAGGGAGTAGCACATTCTACTTCTAGCATTTTGAACCCTCCCCAAAATTGTGCCCTACATACCCATTGTGATTATATAGAGAGAATTTATAAATTATAACCAAAATAGACCTGTCAAAAACATATAGAGTAATTTTAAGCTAGCTTCAAAATCAAAACATGACATTTCTATTAATTGTGGGAGGCACAGGGAAAATACACAGAAAGATTAAAATGCTGTCACATAATTTATGTGCCATGCTTTCCACCATTTAATTTAGTGGATTGAGTTCATTTAAGTGGACTTTTTTTAATTTAGAATTTCATGTATGCTACTTCTTGTCCTTTGTTATTGTAGGCAGCCAGCCTGGCAGAAATGAAGCAGAAAAAAGTTTCATTATCAAGTGACAGGATTGGAACTGTGATCAGAGATAGTTACCAAGTAGATAAGATCAATCTCAATTTTTTTCCTGAAGTGTAGTTGAGTTCAAACTAGAGCAGAGCCTCTCAAACTTTTATGTGCCTATGAATCACTTTGGGATCTAGTTAGATTGCAGATTCTGATTTAGTAAATGTAGAGTGAGGCCCACGATTCTGCATTTTTAACAATCTCCCTTCTAATGTCTATTAGGTAATGTCGGTTCAAAGATTACAGGTTAAGTAGCAAGCAAGGGCCTAGAACGGATAAGACTGGTCATGGATCGGCACAAGTCATAGGGCACAATTATGCCCTAAAACAGAAGATTTTCTTCGCTGAGAGCTTCGAAAGTGCCAAATGTAACATGCTTTTAAAGTTGGTGATGCCAGAGAGGTTGGAGTGAAGGGCGAACAGCAAAGCCCATATGTTACCAGCAGAGGGCAGCAGAGGGCAGGGTAAATTGCACAGGACCTTCCTGTGTACCAAACACCCGGAAGGCAATTCCAGTAAAGCTCAAAACTGCATGGGTAAAAGGGGCAGTTGGAAAAGCAGGACATTGAAAGAATCAGCAGCATGGCGGGACATGTTCACACGAGCCAGCATAAACTCACAGGAGGGAGCACTTGTAGCTGTGGAAAGAGCACGCGTCAAGGAATCAGGAGATCCAAGATCTAATTCAGATGCTGAAACTAATAAGCGGTGCCTTTGGACCCAAACTCACTCACCATCAGCCTGGATTCCTTTATCAGTAAAACAGGAAGTGCAAAGGGTGATCTAATGGGCTTTCCAACTCTCCCATTCTGTGATCAGTGCTTCTTGTTCAGACTTTGAGGAAACCAGAAAGGTCCCTATCTTATAGGCAGGGAATGGGGTGAGCCAGAGAGAAGACAGAGCCCATGGAGAGATGGCTGGCCACTAGCAGGGGAGGCCCAGCAGGGCACGTGGATGGGCCGTGAATGAGTTTAGTTGCAAAGTCAGGGCTCCACAGAGGCTTAGTGTTTTATTATTTATTTTTATTTGTTACCAAAGATTACACACAAGTTGGTTAAGAAGTCACGTAGGACTATAAAGTTTATCATGAAGACAACAGCCCCCACCCCAGCCCCCTTATCTTCTTCAACCTTTTCCCCAGAAGCAAGCAATGCCCTCGAATTTTTTTACTATTTCTTCTCCATGTATGCCTGGTATTTACAAATAATATATACAGTATAATTCTTGATGCAGTATCTATTGACTTTTTACTATGGTGAATTAGGATATTAATTTAATTATACCATTTCTTATCCTTCAGTGTTCTTCAAATATAATTTATCTTATTTGGGGGGGTCATGTCTATATTCAGTTTCCGTTATTGTGACTATATAAATATTATTCAAGTAACATACTATATCAAGCAATATATTATGATTATATTTGATTTTTTGGTAAAACTTTCTGTTTATGCTAGAATTAATCAAACTAAGGAAGTTTACTTTGACCATCTGACCAAATTTCTCACACTCTCTAGCATCTCTATAACATGTCTCTTCCAAAGACAGTTTTCCACCTAGAGGAATTTGTCGGATTATCATTGGTTTCACCTTTTTTGTGTGTTGGATCCCATCTTTCCTGGATCTGATTTTACCTCCTCAGTTTTTTTCCTCATTTTAGTAGACCATGTCCTCCAGTAAAATCTACCAACCCTTATGTCAATGTTTCACTCGTCATTATGGTTGCCTAAGGCACATATCAGTGAGAATTCACAGGATCAGTGCTTCCTAAATTTGGGCATAGTCAAGACAATGGGTCTGAATTCTGTGTTTGAAGGTAAATCTGGCTGGATATAAACACTTTAGCTCACATTTTCTTTAATTAAGATACTTTGAGTATCTTAATTATGTTATCCCACTGTTTTCTGGCATAACACATTGCTCTTGAACAGTCTCATGAAAACTGACGTTCTTTCCCTAATACATGAGCAGTCTTTCAGCCTGCAAACCTTGAAGACTACTTTCTTTTTCAAGTCCAATATGCTTAATAGACTATGTCCCAGTGTTGACATTTTTAGGTTCGTTTTCCAAAGTATTTTCCATTTTAACACGAGGCTAGAAATCATCTTTTATTTCAGAAAACTTTTCTTGATTTATAAATTTTAGTATTTGTTGTGCTTCATTTATTTGGTGTTTTTCTGTGGGGATTTTTATTATATGGATATTGGATCTTTGCTTATCCTTGTATCTATCACTTCCTCTCAACTCCTGTTTTCTCCTTCATTTATTATTGATCTTTAATTTTTTTCTTTTTTTCCTCTTCTATTTTTCTAAGGCTTTTGTTTTCTTTGTAATTTTGTCATTTCGGACATATTTTTACTATTCTTTTGTGAATTCTGCTATTTCTCACTTAAATGTTCCTTTTCTCTATCATTTCTGAAATATTTTTATTTTTACTTCTTTGGTGAATTCTACTATTTCTCACTTAAATGTTTCTTTTCTCTATCTGATTTCTGAAATTTTCTAATTCTGGTTTCTGTAGCTCTTTCATAATTTTTATCAATTGTTTGGTTCTTTTAGCTTGTTTTGAAATATTAATTTACAAATGTCATTTGTTTAGGGGTGTATTTTTCTGGGCTCTTTCACTGAGTGGGGCTATTATACTACTTTTTATTCTCTTTTTTTGAATAACTTTATAATGATTCATGATCTTTTTCTGTTGTTCATTTTTCAGACAGGTGAGTTTTACTATGCTTTTAAGAAAGAGAGAGGTAAGTGAATAGCTTTTCTTGTTCTATAGCACTAGATTTTGCTCTTCTGTTGCTTTTAAAGAGATAAATGTATGACCTGAGCTTTCTGAGATGTGCCTCTTATGCTCTCCTCTCCCATTTTCATCAGAACTTTTTGTTCCCTTGTCTTTATTATTTCTATTCTCGGTTTGTATTCTACTCCCAGCAGTTTCTCCTCAGTGCAGAACTTTGCCTCTGAAGGGAACTTTGAGTTTTAGTTTCTAGAATTGGTAGAACCCAGACTGCCGCAGATATTCTCCCATTAATGATAGCTTCCAGCTCATCAAATTCAACTCTGAATCTGGTATGAAAGTTCTAAGCACTAAACTTTTCACACATCTCCCTGTAGCCAGAGACCGGGCTGCTGGTTCGCCCTGCTTACATCACATTCGCTGCCAGGGTTTCTTGATTATGTGTCACTTTCATAGGCTAAGTCTGAAAAGATTCAGGGAAAATGCTAATAGCATGATTTATGAATTTTCTTAAATCCTCGTTCACATAAAATCTGACAGAGCAATTCCTAACCTTTAGTTTTCAAGTTTTACCAGTATATATTTTTTAATGTGCAACTCATTGGAATTGTGGCTTTTGGGTTAGCTTTCCTAGTTCCCATGAGAGTACCTGAGTTTGAGGTGATCTTGGGTTTACATACTCTACTTTTCACCATTTGTAAGTAGGCTAAAGATGAATACCCACGGAGTCATCGAAGGAATGAGATGAGGTCTAGTGGAACTTAAAACGTGAAATTGCCTGTGATTTAACCTGATATGTAAAAAATGATTTGCAATCTGTACAATTATATGCCATGGTTAATTATTTCAAAATCGACTTATAAAATGTGAGAAAATATATAATTTTATGTTTAATGGCATTTTTTTCCCTCCTACTATGATCCTTTTTTTTTTCTTCTTCTTCTTCTTCTTCTGTCTCTTCCCACCAAAATATAAGCTTCCTAAGAGCAAGGATGTTTATACCTGGTTTGGTTCAATGTCATCTCCTCACTGCCTACAACAGTGCCTGGCACAGTGTAGGCACTCAATAAATACTTGCTGGATGAATGAATTATTTGTGTTAACTTTGTCTTAAAGCAAAGGATAAAATAAGTACACAAAAATTAAATTATTATTAGACTGTTGTGGGCTCGGGGCCTGTGTAAGATGTTCCACCAAGCCACTTCCTTCAGCACTTCAGTTTGCTTTGTGTTTTTGCTTACAAACCAGATGGGCTCCCTTGCTGCCAAGACTTGGCAACACCCAGAGTGCCAGCAACAGCTACCACAGAAAATGTGGCAGACTGTGTTTCAAGGCTCCATCCTCCAGCTCAAAATACAAAAGCCTGAAACAATGTGGAGAATGGCTAGGCCAAGAACAAGGAACCGCTCTGTCTTTCTCTCACTGGTGTTTATAGACATCTGGTGGTCCGTTTTTAAGTCAATAGACTTGTGTTAATGGAGCAATCTGTCAAAATAAGCAGAGGCGCTCAGAGGCTTCCCTGTCCCCGGGGAGCTATTTATTTGAGGAATGACAAATGAGAGTGAGGCAGAGCCAACCGTAATGGCACTCGAAGCAAGAAAAATAATAGGTGTGGCTTAGACGGGCTCATCTTAACTCAACTGTAGATGGGTTTTGTGTGTTTAAATAGCCAGCTCTTTCCATTTGCATTTCAAACACACAGAGAAGGAGCAGGCAAATGCAGAACCATTACCAGGTGGCTTCTAGTTAGTGGGTTTTGCAAGAACAGGGAGGTACAAGGAACAGATTAATGAGCAAAAGTTTAGTCTCTACAGGTTTTCTCCCTCTTTACTAATGAAAGAGTGACAAAACCACCAATTTGCTTCATCACCACACCGTTCTTGATAAATGAGTAGCATATTTATATCATGAGATATACAGGGTGGGGTGTGGAGTACAGAGGGGTGTGTGTGGAGGGGAAGAAATTACCATGAAGACTCATATTTTGAACTTTACTCACAATATTCACTGCTTGTAAAAGGGCCAGGTGTAGGTTAACCCTTCTAGTTTGTGCCAGAACCTTGAATTCTTTGGAAAGAAGGAAAGGATTTAATGTAAATGACAAATGCTTTAATCAAGTGGCTTTCTTCACATACCATGAAAGCATTTTGAAACATTCAAGTTAAAAAAAAAAAAAAGTCCCTTATTTTCTGAAAATATAACCTCTTCAACACCAAAGACGCTGCCAAGCCAAGTTCCATCAAGTAAAAAGGCACAATAAGAAGCTTAACATGGGTACAGATCAAGTTACATTGGTATGAATAAGCTCATTTTTGTTGTTCAGGTCTCAATCCTTACACGATTCTATCTCGTGCATGGAAGGTGTCTCCTCATTAAATTATACATTAGGACTCTCAGTGCTAATAACATTCCCAGGGCTCACCAACCTTCAGAGACAAATACATACATCAATAGCAATAATTCAAAGTTATTGTCTCCCATTGTTCCCACCTGCAGGGCCCTCCTCTTACCCCAACCAGGTGTTCCTGAGATGCCCTGGACTGTCTTGTGTGTGCAGGTGAGAAATTTGCTCCTGCTCCCTCCGTGAGCATGGGTACTGCCCCGCTGAGGGCACCTTCTGAGGGAATGACATTTTCAAATGCCCTTCTCATGCCAGTGCTATCCTCATGCTCCCAAATCTGCAAAACAGCAACTGCCAAAAGATGCACATCTTCTTCAGTTCCTGTAGGTCGGACCCATGCTGGTTCTATAGCATAAAGGTGAGGGGGGGCCTCTTGTTGCTTTGGGGGCCCAGAAGAGCCTGATTTATGCCCCACATTTCACAAAATCTTTTGTGAAAACACCTTTATCCACTTCTGACTTCTGCTCCCCTCTCCACCTATGGGGCACAGATGTCCCCCTTACCAGAAAATTAAAGTCCTCATGCAAATGAACTGCTCTGGGCCTTCTCTCCATTTGACAAACATGCCGAGATAGACTTGAACTGAGGGATGCTGGGATACCTCAGCAGTTGAGCATTTACCTACCTTGGAATCATGAGATCTGGGGACCAAATCCCCTCCCAGGCCCTTGCAAACCCATATGCACAACAGGTAACTGTAGGGATGGTATGGTGGAGAAGGTTCTTGCCTCCCATGTGAGAGGCCCCCATTTGGTTCCTGCCTCTCATGGCCCCACATCCACTGGTGTGGAATGAAACCATGTCACAACCAATAATGTACAACTATGGAGACTGCTCTGGGCCCTCCCTCCTCTCTTTCTCTCTCTCTCTCTCTCTCTCTCTCACCTTCTCTCAAACAATAAAATAAATAAATCATAAAAAAAAAAAAAGATAGGTTTGGACCTTAACAGGAGACAGTCCAATCCCATCTCACGCTGCCTCTCACACTTAGGCACCAAATCTTGTAAAAATTTCCTTCCTGAAACATCATCCTGCCTTTCCCTTTCCTTCTCATCTGCCACCATCGGCATTCAAGCTTGTCTTTTTGTTCCTGGCTTGGCGTCACTGCCCGGTGAATTCATCCTAAAAGCTGCTCCCCAAATAAGAATGTGTATGCTGCCTTGAACACATAAACTTTTTGCCGTAGTTTCTGACTTTTAATTGGCCATACAAATCACGTATGTTATAGTGGAGAGAATGCTCCTTGGAATCAATCATCCTGGGTTCAAATCTTAGTTCTGTGCTTGAATAACTTTTATAACTATGATTGTGTTCAGGCTAAATTTCATCATCTGTAAAATGTGATATTAATGTCTGCTTCATAGGGCTCTTGTGAGGACAAATTATTTAATGCACGTGAAGTGTTTCTTTTTTAACGTGAAAATACAAATGTGAAGAATGGTATGAAAAGTCAAACACTCCCCCTTGAAATGAAAGTCCTCCAGAAGATGACTGCTACCCACCTTTCCAACCAGTTCTCTGATTACTTCCATTGCCAGCCCTCTTACCTGGACTTATCCATCTGTTTCTCGTCCTTCAAGCATGCTTTTCACTTCTACATAATGCTAGTAGCTGTCATAGGTAAACCAGTATGTCAGTGGCTTGATACAGAAGTGTATTGCTTGCTCCCTTAAAATCCAAAACAGGTTCACCTACTTGGCAGGTGGTTCTCCTCCAGGTGAGGATTCAGGGATTTAGAATCCTCTCATCTTATGATCCCACCCTCCTTTAGCGTGTGGTTTCCAGGGTCCCTCCAAAAATAGAGAGAACACAGACTCACATGTGGGAGGTTATTATGAGTCAAGCTGGACATGGTGCATATCAGAGCTGAGTCACATCACAACATCCAATATAGCCCAGTGGAGTGTCCATTAAAAAGAGAGCACAAGTTTGGCCTTCAGTCAGCTACTCATTGCTGCCACTACCCCAGTCACGCAGCTAGAATATAATTCTCAGAGTGTATTCCCCAGATACATTCAAAGACCAGCTCAGGCCCTGCTTCATTCATAAAGTCCTTTTGGAACAATCTCGCTGATGGCCTTACTCTCTAAACTCAAACTCCTAACACATATTGACAATACTATTCTTAGACTCATTAACTTTCTTTTTGTTAGATCACAAAGACTTACCAGATTTCTTTCTTCTCAAATTCTGAGACATTTTAATGGGATCACAATCTCCTTGATAAAATACTTCACTACGGTAACATCCACGATTTCAGACCTTCTGCTGCTGCCTGTGAGCTCTAGTGCTTGCTCAGTTCTTTTTCCACGTCGTTACTGGGAGTGCCCTCCAAAGACTGATTCTTCTGGGGAAAGTGGCTGGGAACCGGCAGTCAGGCCTGGAACCCCAACCCCAAAGCCAAGAAGCTCTGGCTGGGGAAGAGGCAGACCTCAGCCCAGAGATTGCCCGAGCTTTTAAAGCCTCTTCAACTGTTGAGTTGTACGACATTAACAATTTAGACACAAAACGTAATAGGGTAAAATTTATACTTTTTGTAGCCAACGATCCATGGGAAGAAGAGGGTAGTATTGCCTATAGAAATCGTCATAATAATAGGAGTAAAATATTTCAGGCAGTAAGGGTGGGAATAGTGGAAGGTATAAAAATGTTTCTTCACTTTTTATAGTGTTCATTAGTCAGAGTTTACGTCATGCATGTTCTCCCTATAGATGGCTACATGTGCACGATTCACTCTTGCCTGTTCTTCATTGCTTTGAGGAACAAATGAGCCTCAATGAGATGAAATAACAGTAAGTCCTTGCAGAAATGTAAAACAGAAAAAAAAAATTCCGAAAACCCACCTGCAACTGTAAAATAGCCTCCAACTCCCCCTCTCGCCCCTGCAACAGGTCAGCGGCTCACCTCTCTTGGGACGCTTTGGAAATCTCTGAACTCCCTGGAGAAGCCCTGAAGGGACGAGATCAGTGATCTCCCACCCTGAATAGCAAGGCAGTCAAGCCGCCCTGTTCCCTGGGCTCAGCCCATCCTTTTGAACACACACCTCACTTCTCGTTCCGCTGTTGACAGCATGGAACGGTGTCAAGGAAAGGCTGCTTCACATTTATTCATGCAGCTCGGCTCCTGCCCTGTTGACGTTCCTCACAGATGTGCGAGGGCCCAGAGACAATGAAAGGATGATTCACACTCCTGCACGCCTGCTAAGGCAGGTCGCCTGGCTGGGGGTGCAAACATCATTTAGCAGTAGCTGATCTTTCCCTTTGGTTGAGGACCAAGTCAGACTAGGCCTGGCTTTGAAGTTATTTCTGTCTCGGTGGATTAGAGGTATCAAAAGAAGCGGATCTGCAAACCTTTTAACAAATATTTACAATCCTGCACCGAACAACCTCCACCGTATCTTAACCTTTGCTGTCCTGTGAAATGCTTGCCAACCTCGCTGCCAAACGCGTGCCCTTGCCAGAGTAGGGGAGAGGGCAGCCACTCAAAGGACATGGGGTACGAAATGGGAAGGCGGCCCCTCTCTTTGCCATGAGGAAAGTCAGGCCTTTTCATGCTGACTTACCTGCAAAGTGGGCCCCCTCTCCCAGTCCCGGCCCACCTGAAGGGGCACCCCTCCTCCCAAGTGACGGGTCACTTCCTCCAACTGAGCCAAAGCATGGCCGTGGGCAGTGCAAGGACACAAAATGGTAGGTTAAACTGCAAAGGAGATTGGTCATAAGGCTACCGGTGTTTTTGTCAGAAGACTGAGACCCTTTGCAGGGTTTAAAAGAAAACTACTCAAGGGGGCGTTTAAATGAAACTGCTCATCCCACCGTTCTTTACTCGCTTCCAAAATGCTGTAGGGGTTAAATGCATTGCACTGATGTGTGTGTATGTTTGTTTGTGTTGTTTTTTTGTTTGTTTTTGTGTGGGGAGATTTGTGTGTGTGTGTGTGTGTGTGTTCGTTTTTTGATTCCTCACTGTGAGTGCAAAGACCTCATAAGAAAAACGGATGTTGAAGAAAAAGATAAATGAAAGAAGCTGGCAGGTGGAGAACCAGGTCGCTGGGGTGGACAGAAGCAGAGAACCAGCTCCAGGCTTCTCTCCATTCCCACCTGCCAGGGCCCCACTTCCCAGGACCGTGGAACCTTCCTGGTGGACTCAGGCCATAACAACACATGTAAAGGAGACTCGTAGTGGAGGTCAGCACCTCTGTGCTGATGAAAGCTTAAGTGGCTTTTATCGGCAACAGAGACCTCAAATCAGAGAGGTCACCAAAGAAAGGCAGAGCTTTAGAATGGGCTTGATCGGTCCACCGATGGGGCATGAAGCAATATTGGGGTAACTGCCTGACTGAATTAAGAAAAACGAAATACAGCGGCCTCCACATTATGCCATTATAAACATTATTATTACTAGCAACCCCTTCCTCGTAAACAGTGAGCTGTTACTGGAAACCTGAATGTGTGCTGTTGGATTCTGTGATTGGCAGAAGACATTTTTTTTTTTTTTAAGACACTTGGATTATTACATTGTGTAATAAAATAAATAGCCAGTGGACCACAACGCTTGGAGAACATTAGAAGTAGCCCTGGCCCTGAAAAAGTCTGCTCAGGCTCGCTTTAAGAGAAGAGATGGCAGCTGCTGATGTATCAGCCACCAAGGCTTGTTTGTTCACAAACTCCCCTGACATGGTACTCAGGGACCCCCAAGAACTTACTGTGAGACTCTGAAGGGACCTTAGAGAAAAGCCCCACAGCAGTGACAGAGGCAAGAGCCAAAACTACCTGCTCTGTTGCTAAGGGCACCACTCACTGTTGCCTCCTGCTGGTGTGGCCCAGGAAATGCAAATTAGAAGTAAATGAACTTAGGGATTTGGTGGCCAAGGTCATGGTCAGGTATTTCATTCATTCATTCATTCATCCATTCATTCATTCATTCATTTAACAACTGTTTGGATTGCAAGGCACTGGGTTATATGTTTTGCAAACCAAAAATAAATGAAGCATAGGTCTTATTCACACTAGTTACTACTATAAATACACAAGTATCTATAATACAGGTTAGAAGTGGCTCATTATATAGTCACAGGTAAAGTCTGCATTGGGTCAGCACAGGAAGAGAGATCAATGATCATCAGATTAGGGGAACTAGGGGAGATATAGTGTAGAGCTGAGGTACAGTTCGTTTGTGCCCGGTGGTGCAGAATGTATTCTCAAGGAGTTGTGAGTGATGGTATCGAGAAGGGGAAAATTGGCAATGCTTAAAAATAAGAGAAGACAGTTCCATCTGACTGCGCAACAGTGTACAGAAAAGAAAATAGTGGGGAAAGTGGTCAGAAAAGTGGGTGGTCAGGAACTGGAAGGCTGAGTGTGCCAGTTGAAGGAGACTGATGTTCAGGTTATAAAGTAATGGGAAGTCGAAGATTCCTTAGCAGAAGAGTGACTTGCAAAAAAAAAAAAAAGTTACTTTGGGAAGATGAATCTTTGTTTAATAGACAAGAAAACTCTTGTATACACAGCCAGGTTCATGATCAAACTGTGTAGTAACTTCTGCTACAATAGCATTTAGTAACAAGACCATCTTATTTATTTATTTATTTATTTTATCCCAAACATATGTCTTCCTACTGCCCAGAATGCTCTCTCAGGCTACCAACTTTTCTGTGTGCCCAGGACATGAAAACTCATGTGAAAAATAGCCCATGCCAACCATAATTAGAAAGGTTTGTCCACTGGAGGGAGAGGCAGGACAGAACACAGTAAATAGCTAATTATTATATATAAAATGATTCTCACCCATGCTTACCATCCAGGGGCACATCCTCCAGGAAGCCTTCCTGGATTCCTCACAATCTCTCCACTTCAAATGGATTGGGGGACTCCTTTCATAGCCACAACCACCAGGCACAATTTACTCATATAGCTTACAAAGTCATTAATGTACAACCTATTTCCTCATAATCAGTAAAATATCTCTACAGGGTTACTTTTCATGTTAATTATGTAAAAATAATAGTAATAGCATATAGGCAGTGTGAATCTTCTCTTGAGGCATTAAATAATAAATTCAATATATGAGGGCTGTCTGGATAAACATCCAGTCATAAATGCCTCATGTATATTTTCATATTACATGACTGGATACTTTCCAAACAGCCCTCATACTTTATTTTACACATTTTAAGAAAATTAAATGGGAACAATGGTCATCACTCCATGAAATTTAGCCAACACTTGTTAGTTGTATTCAAGTGTAGTAATCTGTATTTATAGAAAATGCTTCCTACAGCATTCATGAATTTTCCATTTAATATCAGATTTGCTTTAGAGCTTAAAAATAAAAAGGACTTAAAATTAAATGTAAGATTGTTTTCCTCTTTCAAAAATGTAGAAAATACATCTTTATTTAGCAAAATTAGAAAAAAATCATAAGCAAAATAAAAGAAAAATCTTGAATCCCTTCCCATTCAAAGATAATAACTATTAATACAATATTGTACCTATCCTTCTAGATACATATGCAAATAAGAGCATGCTTGAACATTACTTTGTAGTTCTGTATAGAACAATATATTGTGAATATCTTTTTATGGAAAAAATCTTCAGCTATGACATACAGTACTATATTTTTAATAAATACTATTTTATTGTATAAATATGCCATAACTCATTTAACTTATGTGCTTTTGTACATTTAGAGTGTTTCCAATATTTCCATTTTAAAGCAGAAATTTTATGAGCATGCTATGAGTAATCATTTCTTTGGACACATTTATTTATAGAAGTCTAATTTCTAGGTCAAAGGACAGACACATTTTAAAGGGTTTTAATGAGTATTGACAAATCTTCCAGAAATCTTAGGCCAATTTAATTTCCTTCCTACAGTGAATGAAAGTGATAAGTTTCTCTCTTTTTTTTTTATTGTTAAATTTAATGGGGTGACATTGGTTGGTAACAATTAGATAGTTTCCAGATGTACAAGTCTAATCACATCACCCATTCATCACATTATGTGCCCACCACCCAGAATCAGCTCCCCTTCCATCACCATGTATCCAGTGTACACTCCCACCTCCCCCCTCCTCCCCCCTCTCCAGGTAAGCACAAAACCATTGAGTGTGTCTGTAATGCTGGTGCCTTCTCCCACCTCCCTCCCTCTCTCCCTCCCCCCTCCTCCCCTTCCCTCAGGCAATCACCA
>PVKE010011970.1:0-39206 GCA_004027555.1 Craseonycteris thonglongyai | reverse complement strand
GGGGGGAGGTGGGAGTGGGCACTAGATATAAGGTGATGGAAGGGGAACTGATACTGAGTGATGGGCACATAATACGATGCATGAATGATGTGAGGTGGACTTGTACATCTGTAAACTGTCTAATTGTTACCAACCAATGTAACCTCATCAAATTTAACAATAAATTTAAAAAAAAAATACATATGCACTCCTATGTTCATTGCAGTGTTATTTACAATAGAGAAGATATGATGAAAGCAACACAAGTGTCCACCAGTAGATGGTTGAATAAAGAAGAAGTAGTACATATATACAATGGAATATTAGCCTTTTATAAAAGGGATAAAATCTAAGTGAAATAAGTCAGACTGAGAATGAAAACTACCATATGATCTCACTTATATGTGAAATCTAAAGAACAAGGAACAAATAAAACAGAGTCACTGATGCAGAGAACAAACTGATATTTGCCAGATGAGGGGGGTTAAGGAGCTGAGTAAAAAAGTGAAGGAATTAAGAGGTACAAACTGGCAGCTATAAAATAGTCACAGGTGGGGAAGCTGAGATGACTCAGCAGGTTAAATGTTTGTTTTGCAGCCCCATAGCCCGAGGATCAAATCCTGGCCCTGGCCTAGGCAGACCCACATGCTGAGCTGGGCTGTGCCCCCAGTTCAGTTCTTGCCAGGGCCTATGCAGGAGGCCCCCGGCCCAGTTCCTGCCCTGCGCAGCCCCGTGCCCACCTGTGGAGTGAAACTCTATGGAAAACTAATGCTGTCAACTATGGAGACTGCTCTGGGCCCTCCCCACTTCTCTCTGTCTCTCTCTGTCTGTCTCTCTCTCTGTCAAAAACAATAAAATTAAGTGTTTATAAAAAAAATAATCAAAGGGATACAAGGTACAGCACAGGGAATGTAGTCAATAATATTGTAATAACTATGTATCGTGCCAGGTAGGTATTAGATTTATTGGGGAAATCACTGCATAAATTACACACATGTCTACTATGCTGTACACTTGAAACTATATACCGTACAATAATATTCAATGTCAAGTGTAATTGAAAAATAAAAAATAAATAAAAACAGGTTTAGTTCACCAAAAATAAAATAAATAAAGTAAAATAAAATAAGGAACAGGGATTTCTCCCTTGTGCATGCCCACCAGCCTGGAAGCAGCTAGGCCCACAACACTCTGCTCTTCCCAACTGGGACTTGATCAAGGCTTCCAAGACCTGGCCTTGACTTTGAGACAGACTTCCTCTGAGGCACTGAGATTGCTATATATTTTTAACTGAGATAAACCCTATTGAAAAAATTTGAACTCATTTTGATGTTTATTTTCAAGTTACGTTCAAGGAACTAAAAAACAAAACCAACACAAAGTTTCAGAAGGATTTCAGAAACTGGGTGACTAACAATGGAAGTTGGAACAAATAGATTTCACATACATCATTGTTTCTGTTTCATTTGCTTCCATCCTGAATCTGCAGCCTCTGCTCTCTTTCAGTTTCCATTTGAGTTGTGCGCTGCTCCTTAGAGTCCTGACTTGCGCAGGAGTCATAGCTTGTATCACCTTCATGTACTCATAGAAAAGGAGGACAACACTGATACATAAATAAGTTTTGTCTAACTTGCATGTGCATAATTTTTGGTTACTGTTCTTTTGAGTAATTGTTCACCCATATCCATAATAGAGATTTTCATGATAGATGCATAAAAACCATAGGTTGGATGCTCAAAATAAGAGAGAAGAAGGTAGAAATGGAGGAAGAGAGAGAAATACAACTTACTATCACACTGTTCGAACCTACAGAAGTAAACAGAAGCAGGGGTAACTGGGCTGAGTAAGGAGACAACTGACCTCTTCTCATTGGTAATGCAGCTCAGTCATTGCAGGCTGAACAAGCATCAAACACAACAATGTTGGTGGGAGCTGGGAATCTGGAGGGATGGAGTAAGGGGTAAGGAAGAAAGATTGGGAGTTGTGTTCACAACCATTTTCTTTCTCCTTTATGGTGCAGAACTTGGCTGTGGTTTTGGGACACATTCTGGCCCTTCATTCAACTTAGACTGCAGCTACTATCCCTTTGCCTTTCTAGAAGCTGCCTCTTCCCATCTGGCAGCAAATCTGTGGTATTAATGCCTATTCTGTCGCACTCTGGAAACTGTGTCAACTGGCTCTGTGATGCTTCTGAAGCAGCTTCCAAAAGGTTGAGGCTGAATGGGGTTGGCAAAAGCTCAGGTAAAGTTTTACAAAATCATCTGTCTTCCCAGAGAGACCAAGCCATAATTGCTTCCAGAGGCTGAAGAACCCCTGTCCAGTAGAGCTGATCCCTGCCCCAACTGGAAGTCAACTCCATACAGGTGCTCAGGGAAGGGGCCCAGAACACAGGCCTCATTCAGCCGTGTTCAGTGGCTGCGGCTGTCGGCCTCCCCACTACAGAGGACAGACCTGCACGGCACGGCCTGCTAGCTTCGTTTTGTGCTTTGTTTCGGATTGTTGGTGAATTCATTTCCTGCTTCCTGCCACTATTTTTTCTTTTCTTCTTTTTTAAATTGAGGTATAACTTAGATACCAAAAAGCCACACATCTTCAGTGTAGAGTTTGGTAAGGTTTCAGATATATGCACCCGTATGAGCACCATCAAAGTGCAGAAGGTTTCATTCCCCAAGAAACATCCTCCATGAGACTTCCTACTCACTACTACTCCCCTCTCACCCACAAGAAAGGTAATCATAATACTGTATTGTCTCACCATAGATTTGTTCAGCCTGTTCTTGAAATTCACATAAATGAAATCATACAGTATATAATCTTCTGCTTCTGGCTTCTTTCACTCAACATGTTTTTGGGGTTTATCCATGTTCTGTGTATCTGTACTTCCTCTTCATTGCTTAATGAAATTCCATTATGGAAATATTGTGTTGTTTATCTGTTCATCTGTTGACGGACATTTGGGTTATTGCCAGTTTGGAGCTATTTATAAATAAAACTGTTATAAATGGTCTTATATATATCTTCATGTGACATATGTACCCTCCTGTTTTACTGAAGAATCAATTTCTCCTCTGGAGGACCAAGGCAGTTAAATCTTGGTCCAAAGATTTCATCAAGAACAACAGGACATTGGAGAGACGGCCTTAACGGCAGAGATCTAGCTCACAGATAGATTTAGAGAGTTAAAAAGCAACCCCAATCTTGCCCAATAAAGGAAGCTGTCCGATGCTTCTTTATTTTTTATTGTTAAATTTATTGGGGTGACACTGCTTGGTAACAATGATAGTTTCCGGATATACAAGTGCACATCACATCACCTATGCATCGCATCCGATGCTTCTAATAGTCTGAAGGCAGCTATGGCTGATGGCAATAAAATGCAATTATAATGAGAAACATAACTGAGCTCAAGCTTTATTTTTCATTAAAATTTTGTGTTTGGCTACTTTCTTCAGACTCTGGCCTGAGAAATCTAGCATAAATGACTTGGACAGTATCTGCAGGGTTTGAACCAACCTCTTCATGGATGACCCTGTATTATTCATTTATTCTTTATCTGTTCTACAACACTCAGGAGAGATTATTAGTGATGGCTCTGGAATAAGGACTACTGATTTCATCCCTTGCCATGGAGACCAGAAAAACAAATCTGGTCTCCTTTGCAGAATCTATGATGCTAAAGAGGAATCTCTGCAATCACAAGGATGCCTAGGTATTTGCCTTGCCTCTATTTCCAGTTCCTAAGAATAATGCCACTTTGACTCCTGCAGTAGATTTATTGAGTTTATTGTGTGCCAGAGCCATTTTGAGTTTTGTTTGCTTGTTGTTGTTTTTTTAATTTATTTTATTATTTTCAAGAGAGAGAGAGATAAAGACAGAGACAGAGAGAGACAGAGAGAAGGGGGAGGGCCCAGAGCAGTCTCTATAGTTGTATGTCATCAATTTTTGACATGGTCTCATTCCACACAGGTGGGTGGGGGCCACGCAGGGTGGGAACAAGGCTAGCAGCCTCCCACATGGGAGGCATGCCCCTGCAAGCTGGGGGCCGAACCAGGGGGTGAGAACCAAACTGGGGGCCTCCAACATGGGAAGCACACCCTAGTTCAGCATATGGGTCCGCATGGGCTGGGGCCAGGACTCAATCCTCAGACCCTGGGGCTGCAAAGCAAGCTCTTAACCCACTGAATCATCCCGGCTTCCCCTCTACTTGTTTGTTTGTTTTTATTTTATTTTTTATTTTTATTTATTTATTTTTGACAGAGAGAGAGAGATATAGAGACAGAGACAGAGAGAGAACTGAACTGGGGGAGCTCCCAGTTCAGCATATGGTTCTGCACGGGCTGGGGCTGGGATTCGATCCTCAGTCCCCGGCGCTGCAAAGTGAGCGCTTAACCCACTGAGCCATCCCGGCTTCCCCTTGTTTGTTATTTTTTGTTTGTTTGTTTGCATTTACTTCTCACATAAGCCCTGGGAAGTAAATATTATATTATTATTGTCATAGATAAGGAAGCCATGGCTTAAAAAAGATAAGCATCTTAATTAGATTGGGTTGCCATAAAAAATACCAGAGACAGGGTGGCTTAAATAACAGAAATGTATTTGTCATAGTTCTGGAGGCTGGAAGTTCACGATCAGGTTGCCAGCATGGTACTAACTCTCTTCCTGCTCTGCAGATGACCACCTTTTCACCATGTCCTCACATAGCAGGGAGAAAGGTCAAGATCTGTGGTGTCTCTTCTTAAAAGAACACTAATTCCATCATGAGGGCCCCACCCTCATGACCTCATCTAATCTAATTACCTCCCCAAAGCCCCAAGTCATCATCAGATTATGGCTTAGGGCTTCAACATGTGAATTTGGGGAAAACACAATTCAGTGCATGCTCACAACTTGCCTGTGGACACACACTAGTAAGCAGTGGACCCGGGGTCCAAGTCTAGGTCTGACTCTAGAGTCCATGCACTCAACCACCTTGCTATATTGCTTGATGGCATCAGCTCCTTTGCTCATAGTCATGTCTCACCACCAACCCTCAGGATATGCTCCAGCCAGGTAGATTCTGTGTTTCAAGCCCGAAGGTCATATTGCAGTGACGGTGGCCACCAACCCAAATGTCTCACCAGACTCCAAGCCCAGGCCCACGCCTGCATTGGCTCGCTCCCCTGCTTTGGATTACCTAAGCCTAACCATCCTTCAAATTCCAGCTGAAGCTTGCCTCTTCCTGGAGATCTTTCCTGTTGACACTACTCACAGTAGTCTCTCTCTCATTAAGCACTTCTTATATTTATGATCAAGATTATACAACCAGCCCCATGTTCACTATCTTGTTCAATGTCTCTTTGAAACACTTTGCTATGTCATACTCACATACGGCTGTCATTAACTTATTGTTTTATTACTACAAGGACTAGATCCTATAATTACATGAGATATATAAATCATAGTAGCTTTATTAGGGTAAAATGTACTTTACTTTGGTATGTTAGCTATGAAAATGAATAATACAGATAACAAGTACAGAAATGGTCATTCACTCATTTAACAAGCAGACACGAAGCACTTATAATGTGCTTGCCACTAAGCCAGAACATGTGCTTTGTGTGGGCTGGATTTAATTATATTTTAATAGACATTTGTTGAGTACCTACTAAGTGCTAAGCACCAGTAATTCAAAGATGAAAATGACAAGAGGAAGATCGAAGTCATTGGATAGAACAGAAAGTTCAGAGTTTGTTAAGGGACAGAAGGGAAGATAAGGCAAGAAATGTGAAAGGAGCACAGACTTCCAAGAGGTTTGAGGGCACACTGGTATGCTACAATTGTATCCATAATGCCATGGGAAACATAAGTAGGGCTGGAAAGAGGAATAATATAATAAATTCATAATTTTAGGAAGAGGTGAGGGTTGGTATTATGTATGAGGGATGTTAAAGTGAGGCAGAGAAATCTCCATTCTAAGTGAGAGAAAGGGAAGATGTGAACTATGCTGATTTTAATTAAAGTGCAGAAAAGTGGAGAAGAGCCAGAGAGTGCTTGGTTGAAATCCTTAATTAGAAAGAAGGGGAGACAATAAGAGATAACTGCACATTTGAGGATATTTGGCAGCTTGAAAGAGACTAGCAACCTGGATCCCTGCCTCACACCATAGATAAACAATCTGAGGTATTATAAAACAAAATATGGACAAATTTTTGAATACTTTAGAATACAATATAGGAGAATATCTTCATGAAATGAAGCCAAGGAAAGTTATTATAGACAAGACACAAAAAGTAGTAACTAGAAAGCAAAAGATTTATACATGTAACTACATTAAAATTCACAATTTAAAAAACTATTTTATTGTTTTGAGAGAAGGTGAGAGAGAGAGAGAGAGAGAAGGAGAGAAAGAGAGCCAAAGACAAAGAAGGAGAGAGACAGAGAGAATGGGAAAGGCCCAGAGCAGTGTCTTTAGTTGTACATTATTAGTTGTGACATGGTTTCATTCCACACAAGTGGATGTGGGCCTATATGGAATGGGAACCGAACTGGGGGCCTCCCATTTGGGAGGTAAGAACCTTTGCTTCCCAGAAGTTACAAATTGAGGCACAGTTCAGCATATGGGTTTGCACAGGCTGGGGATGAGAATTGAACCCTGAACCTCATGATTGCGAGGCAAGCAAAGGAAATCATCAGCAAAGTAAAGAGGCAAACAAATGAATGGGAGAAAATATTTATAAGCAGTGCCTCTGATAAGGAGCTAATAAATGTATAAAGAACTTGTACAACTCAATAACAAAAAAACAAATGATGCAATTGAAAAATGGGCAGAAAACCAGAACAGACACTTCTCCCATGAAGACATACGGATGGCCAAGAGTATATATAAAAAAGGCTCTACTTCACTGGCTATTAGGGAAATACCAATCAAAACCACAATGAGATACCATCTTACACCTGTTAGAATGGCTATAATCAACAAGACAAGGGATAACAAGTGCTGGAGAGGCTGTGGACAAAAAGGAACCCTCATACACTGCTGGTGGGAATGCAAACTGGTACAACCACCATGGTAGGCAGTATGGAGGTTCCTCACAAAATTAAGAATAGAATTACCATACCACCTAGCAATCCCTCTTCTGGATATCTATCCCATAAATCTGAAAACTTTAGTCCACAAAGATATATGTACGCTAAGGCTCATCGCAGCACTGTTCATGGTGGCCAAGGCATGGAACAACCAAAGTGCCCTCTGATAGATGACTGGATAAGAAAGATGTGGTACATTTACACAATGAAAATTACGCAGCCATATGAAAAGATGAAATACTGCCATTTGCAACAACATGGATGGACCCTGAGATCATCATGCTAAGTGAAATGAACCAGACAGAAAAAGCTGAGAACCACATGACTTCACACATATGTGGAATATAAAACTGAAAGCAACAAAGAAACAAAACCTCGTGGACAGAGTCAACAGTTTAGTGGTCACCTGAGGAAAAGGGGGGAGGGGGTGGCAGAGTAGGGGAGTGGGGGAGTAGGGAGGGGCATCAAATATATGGTGATGGAAGGAGAGCTGATTCTGGGTGGTGAGCACACAATGCAGTGCATAGACAATGTAATGTAGAATTGTACACCTGGAACTTATGTAATTTTTACCAACCAATGTCACCCCAATAAATTTAACAATTAAAAAAAAGATCAAGTTTAAAAAATAGGAGAATAGTCCTTAAATATATTTACAAATCACTGAACCTTAGTCAAAAGAAATGTAAATTAAAACTATTCACGGGGAAACTGGGATGGCTCAACGGGTAAAGCGGTCACTTTGCAGCCCCAGAGACCAAGGACCAAATCCCAGCCCTGGCTATTGGCCTGTGGGTACCCATATGCTGAACTGGGGTGTGCTTCCCATGCAGGAGGCCCCCAGTTTGGTTCTTGCCCCCCAGTTCGGCCCCTGGCTTGAGGGGGGGGGAGGTGCCTCCCATGCAGGAGGCCCCCAGCCTGGTTCCTGTCCTGCGCAGCCCCCGCCCACCTGTGTGGAATGAAACCATGTCAAAAACTGATGATGTACAACTATGGAGACTGCTCTGGGCCCTCCCCCTTCTCTCTGTCTCTCTCTGTCTCTGTTGAAAACAATAAGATAAATCTTATAAAGAAAAAAACATCCTAAGGTTCCATTTTCACCTATCATACTAAAAAAAACCTCCATATGCCCCACAATACAGTCTGTTGGCAAAGCTGTAAGATAAACAATCATGTTCATGTGTTGCTGGGGTTAGAGCAACGCTGTATAGCTATGTAGGGCAACCAAAGCAGAACTATATATGCACTTATCTTTTGGCCTAGTGATTAAACTTCTAGGACTCTATGGTGAAGTATACCTCCATAAATACAACACAACATATGCATAAGGTCAATGGGACATTATTTGAAATCGCAAAGGACTGGAAACACCTACAACAGGGATCCCCGACCCCCTGGCCACAAACTGGTACCTGTCATGGCTTGTTAAGAATCAGGCCACACAGCAGGAGAGCAGCAGGCAATTGAGCAAAGTTGCATCTGTATTTACAGCTGTACCCCATTGCTTGCATTACTGCCCGAGCTCCACTTCCTGTGAGATCAGCAGTGGCATTCGATTCTCATAGGAATGTGAACCCTGTTGTGAACTGCACATGTGAGGGATCTAGGACTGTGTGCTCCTTATGAGAATCTAATACCCGATGATGTGAGGTGGAGCTGAGGCGGTGATGCTAGTGCTGGGGAGCAGCTGCAAATACAGATGAACATTAGCAGAGTTGTTTGAGTGCACAGAGACCATCATAAAGCAATTGTTTGCAAACTCATAAAAACCCTGTGAGTGGCACGTGACAATTAAGCTGCATGTGGTGGCAGGCTTTCTAGTGGCAAGTGAGTTGATGTACTTCAATTGTACAGCTGCATCTGGGGGAAGGCTTTAAGTCAGAATCCGACACTTATTTTAGTCATGTATGGCCCGCCCAGTATTTTATTTATCACTTCTGTCTGCACCTCTTTCCCACACTGTGCATTTGTCTCAGCCACAGTTGCAATAAGCCCACAAGCTAGGCCTAGCCAAAATGAGTCAAAAACAAACGTCACTGGAGAATTTCTTTGAAAACAGGAAAGACACAATGATGAGAGAGCAGACAACTCTAAGACTGCCAACAAAGAGAAAGCTGCATTTAAAAGAAAACACCGAGTTCTACTGAAATTACGGGTTCATTTCAATAGGTGATTCACATTCTCCAAACCCGCTTTGTAAAATCTGTGGCAACTGGCTATCCAACGAAGCCATGAAACCTTCAAAACTGCTTCACCCCATGGGGAGAAAGCACCCTACATTAGAAAGCAAGGCTTTGGAGTTTTTCAAAAGAAAAAAAACCAAAACGTGAACATGAAGAACAGAAGCAATTGTTGAAGGCCACCACTTCATCAACGGCGTCTGCACTGACAGCATCATTCTTAGTGGATAACCGCATTGCTAAGAGGCCCTTTACTATTGGTGAAGAGGTAGTTGGCCCTGCCTGCTGCTAAGGATAGTTGTGAACTTTTAGGAGAGGTTGCAACTCATAAAGTGGCACGTGCTCCCCTTTCGGCTAGCACCATAACTAGATGAATTGATGAAGTAGCAGACGATATTGAGGCACAATTGTTAGAGAGGATTCATGAGTCACCGTGGTATGTAATCCAGGTTGATGAGTCTACTGATGTTGACAGCAAGGCAACAATGCTTGTTTTTGTGTAATATATTTTTCAGGAGGATGTGCATGAGGATATGTTATGTGCACTTTTGTTGCCAACCAACACCACAGCTGCGGAATTATTCAAGTCTTGGCCTATATATCAGGAAAACTGAATTGGTCATTTTGCATCGGTATCTGCACGGACAGAGCGGCTGCCATGGGACGGCTTGCTGGTTTCACTACTCAGGTCAAAGAGGTCGCTTCCGAATGTGAGTCTACACACTGTTATCCATAGAGAAACGCTGGCTAGCCAAAAAATGCCATCTGAACTTAACAATGTTTTGCAGGATGTGATTAAAATGACCAACCACTTTAAAGTATGTGCCCTTAACTCACATCTGTTCTCATGGCTCTGTGAGGAGGCGGATGCAGAGTACTTGTCTTTTCTTACACACAGAAGTGACATGAATTTCTGAAGGTAGATCACTAGCCAGAGTTACGAGATCCGCTCCAGAGATTTCTTTCAGAAAAAGTCACCACTGGCAGCACATGTCAGTGACACAGAATGGGCCGCAACACTTGTTTACTTATGTGACATATTCAACCTGCTCAGCAAACTCAATCTGTCACTTCAGAGAATGACAATTGTGTTCAAGTCGGCAGATAAAGTGGTTGCATTCAAAGCCAAACTAGAATTACGGGGGTGACGAGTGAACATTGGGATTTTTTACTTATTTCAAACATTAGCAGAGTGTTTGAAAGAAACTGAGCCAGGGCCTTCTTTCTCCCAGCTGGTGCATGATCACCTATCTCAGCTTTCAAAAGAGTGTGAGCATCACTTCCCAACCATAAGGGACCCCCAAACTGGGAAGAAATGGATCCTCGACCCATTTGTGAACAAGGCAGGTGAATGGACTTTGTACTTGATAGAGGATCAACTGTTTGAGATCGCAAACGACGGTGGCCTTAAAAGTATGTTTGAGACAACTTCAAATCTCTATACATTCTGGATTAATATCAAGGCGGAATATCCTTAGTTTTCCACAAAAGCACTGAAAAGCCTGCTTCCATTTCCAACATCCTATCTTTGTGAAGCAGGTTGTCTGCAGTGACAGCAACCGAAACGAGACTACGGAGTAGACTGGACACAAACCGCACACTTTGGGAGTCTCTCTCTCCCATCACCCCCAGATGGGACTGTTTAGTTGCAGGAAAACAAACTCAGGGCTCCAACTGATTCTGCATTATGGTGAGTTGTATAATTATTTCATTATATATTACAATGTAGTAATAGAAATAAAGTACACAATAAATGTAATGCACTTGAATCATCCCAAAACCATCCCCCACCCCTAGTCCTTAAAAAAATTGTCTTCCACAAAACCAGTCCCTGGTGCCAAAAAGGTTGGGGAACGCCGGTCTATAAATGTCCATCCTTAGGCAATGGTGCATACAAACAATAGCAGCGCACCGTGAATGAATGATTTTTAGGATACATTCAGTATAAAAAAACCACCAAGGTGCTAAAAAATGTATACAGCATGCTATGTCTTGTGTACAAAAAAAAAAAAAAAAGATGGAAAATAAGACTATGCATACACATTTATTTACTTATGGAAAAATAAACACAGAAAATATGAGCTAATGAGTTGAAAGTGGTTACCTATAGATGGTAGGTGGAGACAATTTGAAGGTAATAGGGATGGGAGCAAGACTTCTCTGAAATAGTTTCACATTTTGGACCATGTAACTTACATGTTATATATTTTGAAAATAAAGTTAAATCAAAAGGAAGTAGGGGGTGCTAGATGGAGACTGAAGCAAACCTAACATGCATGTGGCCTTCCATGTTACCTAGCAGTTTGCCTACTGTTCACACTCAGCTCTTTAATGGGCGTATTCATGAAACTTTTGAGCAGATTGACCTCAACTGGAGGAACAGATAGAGATAGCCTTAAAGAGAAATTCTAATGCATGGACTATGAACGCCATCTGATTTAGAATGATTTATGACAGCATAATTTGTAGACTGATCAATATTTTAAAACTATCCAGTCTTTGTACCTGTTATACAGCAGTTGTACTTTTTTTTTTTTTCTTTAAGATTTATTGTTTTGACAGAGACAGACAGAAAGACAGAAGGGGGAGGGCCCAGAACAGTATCCGTCGTTGTGCGTCATCAGGTTTTTTTGGGGTTTTTTTAAACAAATTTTTTTTTAAAGATTTATTTTATTGATTTTTGACGGAGAGAAACAGAGACAGAGAGAGACAGAGAGAAGGGAGAGGGCCCAGAGCAGTCTCCATAGTTGACATTAGTTTTCCATATAGTTTCACTCCACAGGCAGGCACAGGGCTGCGCAGGGCAGGAACTGGGCCGGGAGCCTCCCTCATAGGTCCCGGCAAGAACTGAACTGGGGGCACTCCCCAGTTCAGCATGTGGGTCCGCATGGGCCAGGGCCGGGATTCGATCCTCGGTCCTCGGGGCTTCAAAGCGAGCGCTTAACCCACTGAGCCATCCCGGCTTCCCGCGTCATCAGTTTTTGACAGTTTCATTCCACAGGTGAGTGTGGGGCTGCACAGGGCAGGAACTGAGCCGGGTCTCTCACATGGGAAGCTCGCCCCAGTTCAGCATGTGAGTTCACACGGGATGGGGTCGGAACTCAATCTTTGGACCTCGTGGCTGCAAAGTGAGAGTTCAATTCACTGACCATCTTGGCATCCCCAGCAGTTGAATTTTTAAATCTTCGCTATTTTCTAGTTTTTCTTTACTGAAATTTTGGATGCAGCATCTCATATATTTTAGTACCTTAACCCAGAAAATCTTGGATCATAGATTTGGGTAATAATTTACATTTTATAGACAGAATCTTTTCCATGTGTAGACAACTCAGTATTGGTTTCTGAGTACATTTAATGAAAGGTGACATTTAAATCACATGTATTGAGTTTTCTAGATAACATTCTCATCTAGTTCCACTCTGCCAAATGTATTATTATGAAAAAGCTAAAACTAGTGCTTGGCTACAATTAACTATATAAGCCTACAACATCAGTATTTGCTTTCTCCTGTTTTCTTCCCTTAGTCAATAGATGTATACAAACATTTTTGGAAGTAGGTATGGCTCTGAGTACTGCTTTATGTTAATTGTACCTTTAATCTACTTGAATTCATCCTACACTTACACACACATGGCTGTAATTTAAATACCTTAAGACAGTCCTTATGTTCATCAGGAATCTTCCTGGTACTCTTATTAAAGAATTTAATCACTTGGAAATCAACTACATGGCACTAGTTTTAAAACTCTGAGAAAACTGTAATTCTACATTTTTTTCTCAGGTTGGTGTATGTGAGCCATATTTTGAAAATGTTAAAATCAAACTCACACCTTAAACTAGATTGGTAAATGGTAGTCGGACCAAGAGTTAAGAAATTTCTTACTATTAATCTTTACAAGAATATTCTGTCAGTTTCTTAAAGTGACATCATTTGATTTTAGGATGGGAACAATTCAGCAGACATCACTAAGACTTAAGAATTTTTCTTTCTTCTATCATTTTCACTTTCTAATTCACTGCTTCCTTCCATCTTCACCTTGATAATACACCATCTTTTGACCGCAATTGTGGGTTCTAATGCAACCTAAATCCATTCTTCTTCCATTGCCTAGGACAGCCCCATTTTATGTCTGTTGCTCTGTCCAATTACTAATAGTGTCCCCTTTCGATTTCAAAGGGGTTCCGGTTTGGATTGTAAAAGATATGATTGGCTTAACTATAGGTTCTCAAATTTAAAGACATCTTTTGTTAGGGAGACTGAAAATGAGAAGGTTCTTTCAAACATGACTGCAGGGCGGGAACTCAGCAATTCCTATTTTTCTGCAAAGGGAAGGTAGAATAGCACTGCTCTGGAGTTGGATGACCAGTTAGGATCTTGGCTTCAACACTTAATAACCACAAACCTTGAGGAAGTTACATGATCTCTCCTTGCCTTAATTTACTTATCCATAAAATGGGGATAAAACGGTACCTAACTCAAAGGGTCACTGCAAGGACTGAAAAGAACATATAAAGTACTTAGCACTGTGCTTTGCACAAGTACTCAGGAAATGGTGTCTTTGAGCCACACTAAAAAAAATACCATCATTTCCTTGTTTAACTAAAAAGTACATTTTCCTTACAAAATCAACACACAGGAGTTTGTTTATGGTACATATACAGAACTATTGCTATGTAAATTTATTTCAGTGGTGTCAAACCTTTTGCTTCCCTGGGCCACACTGGACAAATTGACTTGAGCTGTACATAAAACACACTAACACCTGTGATAGCTGATGAACTACGAAAAAGGACCACATTGCAAAAAAAAAAAAAAAATCTTAAATGTTTTAAGAATTTGTGTTGGGCCTCACTTAAAGCTGTCCTTAGCCGAAGGTTGAACATGCCTGGTGTAGTGTTCTAGGACAATGCAAAATGTTTAAAATTGGTGATCTGTTTGCTATTCACCAAAGACCAACATAATTTCCTACCCAAGGCTCTTGGAAGATGAAATTGACCCCTCCTTCCTCTCAAATTCAGTACCTTTTCCCACACATGGTAATCACGTTGCTCCACTGGCAAATGTTACCGTCTTCTGCCAACCCACAGGCATTCCTTTAGTACTTATTTTTGTAGCATGGTGTGATTATTTTTCAAAAGCTCTAGTTTGTCTAAAAATCACCCTGGCTAGTTTTAGCTTTCTTCTTTTGCAATCCCTTTCCTCTTACAAGATGACATTCCTGAGTGGGTATTTGGTCTACTTCTCCTCACCACACAGTTCCTCTATGACCTTATCTCCTCTGGCTCTAAGGACCATCTCAATGGACAGCCAGATACACAGTTCCAGTCCAGGTCTCTCCTAATTCCAACAACTTGGATGTACTACAAGCAAGTCATTATCTTCTGCTTCCAAAACTACGCCGCTGTAATTCCTATTCTAGTTAGACACTTCCACCCACCTGAAGACATTTAATGGTTCTAGGGACTGTTTTTGTCTTACAAATCTGTGCTCTAACTTTCATCTTCACAAAATCCAAAGCTCAAAAGTTACCTTTCCCTTGAATTTCTGTGCTATAGAAATATCCCTCTGGCAGCAATGTAAAGGATAGATGGAGTGCTTCAAAGCAGGCAGGAAGATTACTACAAATTCAATGCTGTTGTTTCAATCTCCTGGATGGCTCCATAAAAACTACAGGACCTAGTGTAAACATCTTTCATGACAGGAGGCTTTCCAACATCAGGGACTTCCTACCTCTCCTCTCTAGTTGTCTTTTAAAAGTACTCCAAACCCCTAAGTCAAATTGGTAGGAGTAAGTAAGATGACTGATGTATATATACCCTACTGAAATGCAAGCCCCACTACTACTCACTCTTCTTACTTCTAGGTTTTGCCTTATTTACTATACAAATCTCCCATATTATACATGTGTATGTAGGGTAGAGGGCAGGGGTCACATCTTATTAGATTGGTTTAGGAGATGCTAAATAAATATATCAACTAAATGAAAATACATAACAAAGATTCAATAACTAGGTTTGGAGAAGTTGACACTTCATTTATTTTAAATTCATATTATGTGATCTTAAATTTTAGTTGAGCAATTACTATTTTGAAGGTCCTGTCAATTTATTACTTTGGAAAAGTGACTTATATTTTATTTTAACCCTTTTAGTGTGACAGGCCAATATACTGGCTTTTGCATCTTGGGCGAAAAGTGTGGCGAGCCGATATATTGGCTCATACGTAGATCATAGTTAAAAAGTGCTACAACTTATTTTTTCTTGTATGATGTATGACTAAAATAATTACATTTCTTTTTCAGACGATGTAAAAGAATAGTATTAACTCAATTTATATAAAACTAAAAAAACCGCATATTGGTATCTAAAACAGTAATTTCATAACATTTTTTTCCCTAAGGTGCTACATTTTATTAAATTACCCTTCACATTTCTCACTAGCACCATTGGCAGAAGGTAGCACTAAGAGGGTTAAAAAGCAGAAGCCAGATTTTTTTGATTTAACTTAAAATAGGTTAAACAAGTTGAATTACTATACTGAAGGTATACCATTTCCTATTTAACTGGTGACAAGGAACTTTCTGGATCAACACATCTGCTTTTATATAGTGTGTCATTACTTCCTTTTCCTAAACAATGTGTTATAATGAAACTTTTTTCATTATTAAGGAATTTGAATTGAGTTTGCTTTCATGGAATTTGCTTGTACCTATAAGAATTAATCTATTTCTTCTGAATGTGAAAAATGAAAATTATAAAGGATGTTAAATTGATGAAAAGCAGTTTACATAAGACTTCATATAGTTATACTTCACAGTAATGTTCAGGTGTTTTGATTTCTATCTCCTATCCTCTCTATTTATTCAAAGACTAAAATGAACAAGTATTATTCCTAACCTATAACTTCCAAATACGTATTGGTGAACCACCACTAAATTACTCCTAAATGTAATACAACTTATAATAACCTTGGTAATAAACTATCTAAATAAAACCATAGAAAATAAGACACTGTGTTAATAAGATAAACTAGAACTGGTTAAGAAACATTTAGGCATAGCTTTAGCATTCTACATTATAATCTCTGTTTTTGGATAGTTGGCTTGCAATTTTTTTTGCAAAAATGTTTGTTGAGTTCATTTAAAAATATTAATGGTTAAACATCCTGAGCAGCACTTAGACGAGCACTATGGCTCCTTAACTAAAGATTTTTAATGGGGGAGCTGGAATGGCTCAGTGGGTTAAGCACTCACTTTGCAGCCCCAGGGACCGAGGATCGAATCCCAGCCCTGGCCCATGAAGACCCATATGCTGAACTGGGGAGTGCCCCCAGTTCGGTTCTCACCAGGGAAAGACCCTGGCTCAGTTCCTTCCCTGTGCAGCCCCGTGCCCACCTGTGGAACAAAACTACGTGGAAAAACCAATGATGTGCAACTATGGAGACTGTTCTGGGCCCTCCCCCTTCTCTCTGTCTCTGTATCTCTGTATCTCTCTCTCTCTCTGTCAAAAGCAATAAAAATAAATCTTTAAAACAAAAGATTTTTAATTTCTTTCTGAAATTATAAAGAGAAATAGATATGTAATATTTACCAATTAACTAATTGAATAATATAGCTCCATGCTTTTGCTTCCAAGCCTTCAAACTGCTTCTAGGACGATACACTCTAAAACTACGGGAAAGAAAGTACTTGATTAATGCAGTCAGTACAGTATTTAACCTGAAAGGATTATAAATTCTTTTTTGTCATGCATATTACTTCATTTATAGTAGTCTCTATATGCTTCTTCACTAAAGTTTCCTGAAAACAAATTTTAGAACAGTGTAATAAAATGAGAATATGTGCCAAACACAAGGTGCCATTATTATAAAATGAAATGCTATTAATTGGCAGTGACTTGTTAATGCTACTATGACTAGCTATATTTTACTAGGGATATAGAATTTGCAGACTAGTCCCCTCCCACATCATGTCATCCAAGTAGGAAAGTATGAAATTTCAAAATTACTTAACATGAAAACTGTCTCTTAATTTATTTACATTCTAAAATAGAGCCCTTTGTCTGAACCTTTTTTCCATATAAAATGTTGCTATGTGATGTAAAAGATTTGTCAAGCCCATATGATATCCTTTAAAATCTTAAGTTCAATCACTATTTGTTTTCTATTGTACTACATTTTGGCAGCAGTTGTTTATTGGTCTGTCATTGCAGTAATTGCAACTTAAACAATAAACCAGTCTGACATTTTAAGTCTTGAAGATACATACCATATATATTTCTTTAAAAATAATACTTTTGTAAGCAATACTTTACAGTAGACACCTCAAAAATCTACCATAGATGTGAAACTTAAAATGAGAAAATTTTAAGTTCTAAATCTTTATACATATATATCCAGATTTCTATATATGTTATATATACATACATAAGTATATATAAAATATATATAATCAGATTTGAAAAATTAACAACAACTGGGCACTTTACATAAAGTCTTTTTAAAACTCAAACAATAGAAAACTCTTTAAACATTAAACAATTTTAATAAAAGTTTCTGTACAATGCTAAGCAGTTTTATTTACACATAGAAAATGTAATAGGAGTAGTGTTTGAAATTACAGAACTCCTTAAAATTTCAATGGCAGGTAAATCTGGAAAAAATAACAGCATTCCATTCACAAATATTTTCAAGCAATAAATATGTATTTATAAATAGTGTAAATTTACATCAAGATTAGAAACAAAAATCACAAATCTGAAGTTTATTCCTTAGTCTATGTGCAATGCATTATCTTTGTGACTTGGCTGTTAATTTTTTAAACATTTCATTTAGGAACCAAAAGTGTAATAACCATCATGGTTTCAAAACAAGACAAAAAAACATAAAAGCAGTAAAAAAGTTCCTTACCTAACTTTTCACATTAAAAAAAAAGTTGACAAAGAAAGCCTTAAAATTGCTAACTACAGTTTACAAAGAAATACCCAGCTAGGCTAGTATTTTTTTCCAAGGATAATTGTGAAGGGGGAAAAAAAGATAGATGAAAACCACTTCATCAGCCCAGAAAGAGAGAAATATAAAAGAGGTTGTTTTCAAGTCAGTAGTCTGTATGATGTTGCCAGTTTTGTCAGATATATACAAAACATGGAAATTATTATTTGTTTTCTGAAGTACAGCTGATTAGCTTTGAGAGAGTCCTGGAGTAGGAGCAGTGCTCTAACCCATCCAGTTGGTTGACACTCCGAATTTGAAAGGTTGCATAGACACAGTTTTCAGCCAGCAGCCTTACAAGATAGCTACAAAGAACAGTGGTGCAGAACTGGGTTACTTCCTGAATAGCAGAAAAGGTCTCATTTAATGTCCATGGAACAATATCAAGATGAGGATGGTAACGGAGGAGCCTGAAAATGAAAGTACAGTATGTTACTCTGGTATACAAATTGTTAATAGTGTTCCCTAGTTCAAGGCTAAAAACAATCTGCTTATGAAAGTGGAGGAAATAATTCTCAAGAAAGGGTCAATAATGTCACATTACAATCTCTCTTCTTGCCTCCCAACTGGCCAATTTTCCTAAGAGTTTGAGATCATTACCTTACTCAGTGTACCAGCATTTTTCTATACTTCACCAAATAGTTAAAAGCTCAAGAATGGTAAAAGTCAAGAATGTTATTAGGTTAACCATCTTTTTAGATTGCTTGTGGAAAATAATTTAACAAATCAATTAAAATTTCATTAACAATTGGCTTCAGAACATGTCTCAATTAGACAATGTATTTTGTTTAATGTGTTCCAGATAATTTTCTTCTTCTTCAAGCAATGAAGAAGATCATTCAAGTGAAAATATCAAGAGCCAAATTTCAAAAATTCAGTGGCTGATAACATATATGTAAGATAGTGGAATAAAATAACAATTCACAAATTATGTGTCTCTAGTAATAAAACTAGTGATGTGCTAGAGTAATAAAATACTTCTCCCTAAGCATTTACTGTTTAAAATTTAAAAACTGTGTGCAATTTATGAGTATACTTGAATTTCATAAGGTTGTATGACATACCAGAAAGTTAGTTAAGCTCCATCAAATATTCCCATGAGGTTAATACTTCTGGCAAGGACAAAATTTTAAATAAATACAATTAGCTCTAAAAGTATAAGTATCTTTAAAAGCACATTTACTGATTCATTTTGTGGACTCTAAGAGCCTGTGTCCACAAACATTTTATCAACTGAGATCAAATGAAAGAACATGATGGTGTTCAAAAAGCACACAAACATTTTAAAATGTAATTATTGTGACATTATTTTAGGCTGGTCTCATCCAGGAAGAAAAGTAAAAATAGAATATGCCAACTTCACAGGAATAAATACTTGGAAGTGGAAGAGGGGAAAATGATATAACTATTTCCTCATGCAGTATCTAATGAGCCAAAAAAAAATTTAGAGATTTCATTACCGCCTACTTATCAGGTGGTAGAACAAACACTGCTGCTTCCCTATCCAACTAAGTATTCTCATGTTGATTTCACTTACTAATGTAAATTGGTCATAAACATGCATCAGGTCCTCCATCTTGTACTGTTCTAGCACCACAAAATTTTCCAGGTTTCTGCTTGTTTTTCGTGCACAATCTTGGCAATGCACTACGTAGGTCTTTTGAGAAATGCTCTCATTAGTGACAAAAAGCAGATCAAAAACTTCCACCTATTTTATAGAAGAGAGAAAGCATTAATAGCTATAGCAGTATTTACTTATTGTACAGCTTTAGCATAATCACAGAATTCTACTTTAAGAGTAGGCACCAAGACAAACACAGCTATGTTTGAGAATCTTTATAGATAAGGTTTATTTTGCACCACACCCAAAGACATGGGTGACAATGAGTATTTAGGGGACTGATCTAAGGAAATGACATACTCATTATAATCATTGGCAAAAACCAAACTTAAAAGTTTGATAAAAGCCTATTTTTGTTTTAAATCCAAAATATTAGTATAAAATCAGATGAAAGTGATCACTATTTTCCTTTTATTTCTCTATGGGGCACTATGTATGGATGTTTGTATTTCCCTACAGATTGAGCTCCTCAAAGATGAAGACTATGTTTTACTCATCTTTGTACCTCCAGCGCATATCATAATGCTTCGCCAAACCTCAAAATACTTGTTGAATGAAGATAATCTATTATACAGATGATGAAACTGACAGGTAAGTGACAGTGAGTATGTGTATAAGCCGCCTCATGTTAAGGAATGTGAGTACACACAAAAAATATACTTAGGACTATAACATGATTTTAGAAATAATACCTGTATATTATGAGGAGGGACTAAAAAAAACCCCAGAATTATCTTCTGGAGGGTGAGCCCCTTGTAGTGCAAGCTTCCCTGGTTAGGTGAGTGTTCTAGGAACCCATCTGCATCAGTGTAATAGCTGGCCTTATTGTGTGTGAGAGGCGATGTCTGCTTTGCTGAATTTTTTTGAGACTCAATGTGCTTTGCCCATTTCATGATGGGAACATGCAACATGGCAATGCACCTGCACCTGCCCACACTGCGCTGAGTGTTCAGCAGTTTTTGACTAAAAATTGCAAGATCCTCGTGTTTTTCCCTCCCTATATACCTGATCTTATGCAGAGCTACTTTTTGTTGTTTTTCTGAATTAAAAAAAAGTCCTCTAAAGCAAGCTCGTCCAACCCATGTGGCCTGGGACAGCTTTGAATGTGGCCCAACAAAAATTCATAAACTTTCTTAAAACATGAGATTTTTTGTTTGTTTTCTTAGCTCATCAGCTATCATCATTAGTGCTAGCGTATTTTGTGTGTGGTCCAAGACAATTCTTCTTCCAATGTGGCACAGGGAAGCCAAGAAATTGGACACCCCTGCTGTAAGAAAAATGTTCTTTGTCAATGTGGAAGAGGTGACAAAACATGAGTTCAAAAACTGTTTTGAGCAGTGTAAAAAGTGTGTCAATAGGTGTACTACATCAAATGGAGAGTACTTTGAAGGTGACTGAAGTTTAAGCATGCAAGAATAAATACACAATTTTTTATAAATAAATTCCAGGTTTTTTTGGGGCCCCCCATGTACAGAAAGACTGATGAGTTGCTAAGGTTCAGGCACGATAAGGAATAACACTATAGCATAGAAGTCATTTTCAAATATTGGAAAACTTATACATTCATCTTCCTGAGGTACAGCACACCTATTAGAATCTATCTGACCTCCCAATGACTTACTTTGCCCAGGTTACACAACATTAAAACAGCTGATGAATTCAATCATTTCAAATAAAAGCCTATGTCAGAATTAGAGAATTTCAAAGTTTGGAATGGTTTTGCAGATCCTTGAATTTAGAATTGTGTCAATCAAAATCCCAGAGTTCCCCATGTTTTACCTTACCATCAATGGGCAACAACATGAACATCATGATCTGAGCTAGAAAATTTATATACTCTTCAATCTCTCACTTCGGCCATGTCTTGTGAATTATTCCTTATCTAAATATTTTTGAATTCCTCTCCTTTTTCAGTATTCCCACTACCAGGTTCTGGTTTAAGCCTTAAGATAACAACTCTTACATAAGAGCACTGCAACAGCTTCCTATCTCTATCCTCTCTTTTCTTTTTATTAAAGACATTTTTACTGTTCTTGACAGAGACAGGAGAGAGACAGAGACAGACAGAGACGAGAGAGAGAAGGAGGAGGTCCCAGAGAAGTCTCCACAGTTGTACGTCATTAGTTTTCAACATGGTTTCATTCCACAGGTGGGTGCAGGGCCGTGCAGGGCCATGCAGGGTGGGAACCAGGGCAGGGGCCTCCTGCATGGGAGGCGTGACCCTGCAAGCCTAGGGCCTCCCACATGAGAAGCATGGCCCTGGATCATGCAACCCCCTATGTTGAACTGCCGCACAATTAGTAACCGCTGGGATGGTTCGGTGGTGAAGGTTCTGCCTCCCATATGGGCGGCCCCAGGTTCAGTTCCCTAACCATGCAGCCCCACATCCACCTGTGTGGAATGAAATAATGTCACAACTAACGATGTACAACTGTGGAGCTTGCTCTGGATCCTTCCCTCTTCCTTCTGTTTCTTTCAAACAATAAAATACGTCTTAAAAAAAATACTTTCGAGCACTAAAATAAGGAAAGTGCGAACTGTAAAAATAATCCCTTTAAGGTGTCTATTTTGAATGTGTACAAAACTGACACTGAAAGCCAAATGGGATATTCAAGTGCAAACAGCAAGACTCATTATTCAACAAATTCATATGGCTGACTATTCAACAGAAGATTCAAATCACGTGAAGGTAGCCCTAGCCAATGCAATGTTCATAAACATGCACGACCTGTATCTATATCAAGCAGTGATGACTGTGATTCAGTAGATGAAGAATGAAATTGGGAAGAAAAAGAAATTATTCCAAATATAAAACCATTTACTCAAATTGCTGGTATAAACGCTTTAAGTTTTGCGAAGGCTAGCGGCAAATCCTCTTTGTATTTTGAAACAAGTGTTAAGTGATGATTTTTTGGAAATCATAACTGTAGAAGCAAATAGATAAGCAATTCAAAAGATAAAGGACCAGAACTCAAAAAAGGACAAGGAGTGGTTTCCAGTAACAAATGATGAAATGAAAGTATACCTTTCATTATGCTTCATAATGTCCTAAGCACAAAAATCTAAAATAGTTATGTACTGGTCAAAAAGAGCAATACTGAAGACACCGATACTTTAAAAAACTATGTCTTGCAAATGTTTCTTGCCTATATCACAATTCCTTCACTTTGTGGATAATGAAACTGTACGTAAAGACAGAATATAAATAGTGCGAAGTATAGTTGACTATCTGAGTAACTTTGAACAAGTATACACTCCAGATGAAGATGTCTCCCTAGATGCGTCACTGATGAAATTCAAAGGATGGCTGGGATAAATGTAATTTATAGATAACAAACGTACCAGATTTGAAATTATAGTTTACAAGTTATGTGAATTCAATACTGGATAATGCAGTTGAAAAAGTTTTTGCTCATATAGAATTTCATTTAATTTGTGTGTCAAAGGGCTAAGTAACAAGAAAAGAAGATTCAACACACTGTCAATTTCAATAAAATACATTATATAAGAGTATAAATACATTTTAAAGAATAATTGGGGAAACTGGGATGGCTCAGTGGGTTAAGTGCTTGCTTTGCAGCCCTGGAGCCTGAGGATTGAACTCCAGCCCTGGCCCATGTGGACCCATATGCTAAAGTGGGGTATGCCCCCAGTTCAGTTCTTGCCAGGGCCCATGAGGGAGGCTCCTGGCCCAGTTCCTGCCCTGCGCAGCCCTGTGCCCACCTATGGAGTGAAACTATATGGAAAACTAATGCTGTCAACTACGGAGACTGCTCTGGGTCCTCCCCCTTCTCTCTGTCTCTGTCAAAAACAATAAAAATAGATCTTAAAAAAAAAAGAATTAAGAGAGACCCAAAGTGGAGAAGAAAGAAGCTTTATAAAACAATGGAGGATAAGAGTACTTACCTCACAAATACTACAGTAATGCGCTGGTTCCTCTTTTGTCCGCCCATGCCATATAATCTCTTTTCCTGCAGCAATGAGAGCTTCCCTCAATGTCTGACACTGCTTCAGAGTTCTTAGAAGACAATACCTATTGTGGAGGAAAAATTATTTGTGAACAGCAACTGAATACTGAAAATTTTCACACAAAAGATATACCATGACAAATAATGCCAAGAGACTCAGTTCTAGTATCTGTGACTTCAATTTCTCTAATATTCTCAGATTTATAAAACAAGGTTAATGCTTAGCAGGTCTAATGACAATTTTATATCATTTAAAGTTCAAAATTATTTGTATCTAAATATGAAAACATAATGATCTAATATATAAAACTAGATTCCTTCCTTAAATATAAGCTGTTAATTTTGGCTCTTATTTGGGCAAGTCAATTAACCTCTTTGGGAGTCAATGTCCTCATCCTTGAAATAAAGGGTCTGAATTCCTGATCTGAACTGCTATGATTCTAGCAATGCAGAAAGGCACATTATTTCTGTGAACACCTAGAATCTCATAAACAGCATTATCTGTGCATTGTTTCTGAAACTTTTGAGTCTATAAACCGAAAACCACTTATGGATTTAGTCACTACACAATACCAAACTGGTTTCATTATAGTACTTAGAAAAAAAAAAAAAAAAAGACATTTAATTCCTCCATTTTAACTTGAAGGTAATATAGTGGAATCTTTCATTTATATTTACACAACAGGATTTTTCTTATAATTTGTACCTTTTCTAAACTCATACTTATGATGCTAACAATATAGTGATTTCTCACAATTTGTGCTGCTTCTCCTATAGTTTGCTGTCAATACTAAAAATTGTCTGACAACTTCTCTTACTCCCTATGAATCTTAGTGGCTCCATTTGAACCAAGAGGCTGTTAGAGGATCTCTAAGGCACTTTTTGCTCTAAAATTTGGAGACAATGAAAATACCCTAAAGAAAAGAAAATGAATTTAGCAGCTGAGTGTTTGAGAGCAAAAGTTTTTTGTCTGTTTTTATTCATGCTGTCTACTCACTTCACTGCCTATGACAGTGCCTGGCATATAGTAGGCGCTTGATAAACATTTGATCACTGAACAACTAAAATTTAAAATATGATAATGGTATATTTAATTTCATTTAATTTATATTTCCTTGCTATTTATAAGTTACTAGGTTAAAGTATTGTTACTTATTAGAACCCATGTAAATTAAGCCAGGATAAAAAGATGACTTAAAATATATGCAAAATTTATTTTAATAATATAAAATAATACTGACTTTATAGATGCAAGGCAAATCCATTATCATATCCAAAGAATTTATCAGTTTGGCTTCAGGAATTCTTATGCATTAACTTACAGTAGCCTCTCTATTAACCAAAACTTAAGCAACTGGCAAAAAAGTTAAAGAAATACTACATTTATCTGGCATCTACCAAACCCATGGATGCTGGTTTACTGAGAATCTACTATTTAGGCCAACTTCGTCCAGCCCGCAGCCTCCGGGACTGCACGCAGCCCAGGATGGGTTTGAATGCAGCCCAACACAAATTTGTAAGCTTTCTTAAAACTCAAGATTTTTTTTGCAATTTTTTTTAGTTCATGAGCTATAGTTAGTGTTAGTGTATTTTATGTATGGCCTAAGACAATTCTTCTTCTTCCAATGTGGCCCAGGGAAGCCAAAAGATCGGACACCCCTGCTGTAGACTATGGCTACAAGTCAAAGCTAGGACAGTGATATGTATGTGCGCATCTGTGAAGGTTTGCTAGGGGAGGTAGCAGATAAAAGATTCAGATCATGGCAAAAAGAGAGAATATAATTCAGACTAAGCTGCCAACTCTTGAACAGTATCTGCTCCTTCCCTTTTCCATCCGTGTCCCATACAATTCACCTCTGAAGGCACTAATCTTACTAAACAAGTTTTCCAAGCAGGGGCTCAAAATAAGGTCTCTTTCATAGGAAAATAATTTCTAAAACTTTGCAGTAACTCTGGAAGACTGGCACTCCACTGTGCTCCTATGTAGGAAAACAAACAAACAACACTAATAAAGCAATCCAATAAAAATAAATAAGAAATAGCGACAAGACAGGAAGCATGGTATTAGGTACTTCACGTGAAACATATTATGCTACTTAGGCCTCTTAACAACCCTCTGCAGAGGCACTATTATCTATCTTACAAATGAGGAGACTAATTAATGTTCAGAGGCTAAATTTGTCTGATGTCATAGAACTATTTTTTAAGTGGTTGGGGTAGGGCAAGCAAGCTTGTCCACCTATGGCCTGTGGGTCACATGTGGCCCAGGATGACTTTGAATGCACCCCAACACAAATTCGTAAGCTTTCTTAAAACATTATGAGATTTTTTTGCGATTATTTTTTGCTATCATTAGTATTAGTATAATTTATGTGTGGCTTAAGACAATTACTCTTCTTCCAGTGTGGCCCAGGGAAGCCAAAAGGTTGGACACCTCTGGGCTAGGGTTTTTACAGAAGCAGAAAATCAAGCTTTCCCTATCTCACACTGCACTCTCCTCTACATCTTCTTAACCACTCCCCCACTTCTCTCTTGAAGATGAGATTTAGTCAGCAGATTTTTTTCCTCCCAAACACAGAGCCTGGATTCTGTAAAGTATTATTCCACTCTTTACTCAATAAATGAACTTTCATCTCCAATGCTACTGACTACATTGGTAGTTAAATGGCAGCTTATAATTTATGGTTAATTTAGTAGTTTCATTTAGAAAAAGGCAATATACTACATTGCTGCAAACATTAAAGGGTCAGAGATAGGGTTGCTAGTATTAATACTAAGCCATGCATTATTCTGTCGTCAGAAATCACAGCTCCAGAATATGTGAGATACTGGAATCTCAAAAAACTGATAGCTCTATTAATCTCATCTGACAGTGAATAACCCAATTGTGGTTTTCTCCTTGCCCTTAACATTAAAATTGTTTGTCCCTTTCCATTTTCAAAAGGTAGCAGTTGGAATAGAAGGAGAACTGAGAGAGATGGACGATCTTCTGGAGTCCACAGCAATAAGCAGGTCCTAAAGAAAGGATCTGATTCAACTGATGGGTAGGAAAAAATAAATAGAAAATAAAGAGATTTAGGGAAAGGATCCTAGGGGAAACATAGATATAATATTCAAAACTTGACTTAACAGTAATCTGTTGTACTTCGATTAATCCTAGACTTTGATTTTACATTAAGATAATGTTTGAGTGTATTAAAGAGCTAAAAAATAAAGGTCCAACAAAATCAAGGTTGTTGTTTCCTCTTTTAGTTTTTCTGGATTTTAATACATTTACCTTACATCAATTAAGAACTCAAATTGTTAAAAACAACATAATAAATCAATAGCAAAAAATATGTAAAAATTGTAGAAGATGTGCTGTTTTTAATACCGGTAAATGCATTTTAGGAACAGGGTCAGAAATGTTTTCAGAAAATAGAGAAGCAAAGAATTCTTTGATTTTTAAGGATCAATGTGGTTTCAGTACCCAATACCTGTTTTTACCTATTTGGCTGAAAGATCACCACAGAAAGGTAGGAATATTAAAGACAGCTCTGGCTTGTGAAAACCAAAGGCTGATTGAGGGCTTGGTATACTTGAGGTTACATAGTAAAATCTAATCTGCCAAAAAACATTCAGCAAAGATGAAACCTTTAGGATGAAATTTTAGAGAATGACTTCATGTAGGGGACAGAAATGAAAATATACTTGGAATATTAGAATAAGAAAACTGCAGACGATAATATGAGAATAAATGACAATGTACAATACATTCATAAGTTAATACATTAGGCAAAAGATAAACATAGTATGCCAGATGCTAAAAGGAGGGAAAACTCATCTTTAGGCGAAGGGAGGTAGAAATCATAGAAGTTTACATAAAGAAGATACCAATTTAGATGTCAGTAAGAAGGAGAAATGGGAGGAAGGCACCTTCCAGGCAGAAGGAATATCATGAGCATAGTATGGAGATGATTTAGTAAAAAAAACCAAAAACTGCTCTTACAAGATTTTAATCATAGAACAAGGTTTCTAGGGCAGAAAAATAAAAGAATAAAGCCATAGTGATATTATAGTATGTCGAAGTTAAGATTAACACTGAGGATTACCCTGATATTCTAGGTGCAAATTTCTAAAGTTAAGTTCCTAAATATCTGTGGAGACAGGTGAAGCATGGGTTAACTCGATATGGCTTTTCTAAAGTCTTTTTTTTTTTTTTTTAAACAATCTCAGTCACTAAGAAGTTTATGGTGAACAAATTAAGAGTATATACCAAGAGGTGCCTTGCCTTGCACAATCCCTCTTACTGAAAGACCCATGCAGGAAAAATAAGCCAACACATGAGACCTCATAACACACTTGCCACCCATCACTCTCGAATTTCATCCCCCAGTGGTCGGCAAACTGCGGCTCGCTGCGGCTTGCGAGACGCAGCTTGCCGGCCACTGCCCTAGGACAACAGCGAATGTCTGAATGTCAATAAGACATCTAACAGTTTCACTTAAACCTATTACATGGCTGAAATTCAAGGTCTCAGTCAATGATAAAATGAATATCATAAGAACTTTAAACTCTTAGATGGAAAAAACAATCATAAAAGCAAATATATCTTAACCATGAGAAAGGAGTTTAGAAATTTTTAGATTTTGTTTGTTCAGTATCATCCATGACAAAACATTATATATTTAACCCAACAGTGTATTAGAAGACCCCCTAAAACAACAGCACTAGGATCTATGCCAGGGGTGTCCAATCTTTTGGCACCCCTGGGCCACATTGGAAGAATTGTCTTGGGTTACACATATAATACTCTAAAACAATAGCTGATGAGCTTAAAAAAATTGCAATAAAATATTATAATAGTTTTAAAAAGTTTATAAATTTGTGTTGGGCCACATTCAAAGCCATCTTGGGCCATATGTGGCCTGTGAGCCACGGGTTAGATAAGCTTGTTCTATGCTAACTATGGACCGGTCAAAGGAAAAAGGAAGTTAATACTTAACACTATGCTTAAATTAATATTTAACACCTCTGTGTTTGTGATAAAGTATATACCATGCACATAGGTTAATAACCTATAATATGTGTGAAAAAAAAGGGAAAACAAAAATATAACTATTACTCAAAGAGATCTAATCTAGTCTAGAGTATTACTAACTTGCCTTTTCACAGGATCCATTTCATCTAGGTCACTGTGTCTAAGATTCCCAGGGTTCTTCTCACAGAACTTTAAATGTACATGTTAGTAACAGAGCCTAGAATTCTATTAGTATTTTAATAAAAGTCTTGTGCGACTCTTATGATCAGGCAACTGGAAACCAGTGCAATCCTCTATTTCCTAAGTGATAAAGTTGGAAACAATGTCTAAGATTTGTAACAATAGTTTTCAATAAATGAGTATAACTTCACAAATCACATTTTTAATGACTAAAGCCTTAAGAGACCACAGAGAAAAAGATGCAGGGTAGGTAAAAGCATAGATCCTAGAGTTAGTTTGTCTGGGTTCAAACCTTAGCTCCACATATACTTATTTTTTGTGTCTCAGTTTCCTCAACTGTAAAAAGGGCACATCTAACTCAAAGCACTATTATGAGGACTACATGTTACATGAAATGATTAGATTAGTACATGGCAGTTAGTGATCTATATTTGAATTTGACATGTCAAACTCTTAAATTGTATTAAAATAATTATTAAATTGAACTTGTTTCTTTTCAATTTGGAAAAAATTGTGCAATGAGTGCCAACTGAAAGCATAATTAATTTAGTTGCACCAAAAAGAACATAAAACAAATTATTTAAAAGGGATTTGTTAGTCTAGATTCCATTAAGTCAGGAGTTCTCAACCTCCATGCTATTGTTATTTTGGGCTGGATAATTCTTTGTTGGGGGGGGGGGGGCTCTCCTGCTCACTATAGGATGTTTAGAAATATCCCTAGCTCCTAACCACAAAATATCAGTAACATCCCTTCCACTCAAGTCAAGACATTATCATGCCTTATGTCCCTTGGGATGAGGGTGAGGGGAGGCAAAATTGCCCACAGTTGAGAACCACTGCACGAATTCCATGAATATTAACTTACTTAGAAAACAGAAGGTGATGGAGAGGTTTCTATAATTCGTAACAACAGCTACCATTTACTGAGTGCTTACTCCATACTAAAACCCACATAATACTCATAAAGTCATATTAGAAAGATACAATTATTATCCTCATTTTTTAGAAAAAGAAACAAAGACTAATAGGCTTAGTAATTTGTCCATGGTCCCTCAGCCAATAAATGGAGAAGCTAAGATGTAAAGACAACCTGGATTGCAAACTACACAATACCCCCGTGCCTGTAATATTTCACTGGGATATTAAATAGCATAGACTCGAAGACTCAGAAAAATTAAAAAGCAGCAAATAACGAAAACATAGCAACCACGCATACACAAAGGGCACAGAGAAAGTACAACAGTCTATATAATATGGTACGTTTAAGAACTGAAATATAAAGCTAGTGCTTTATAAGATGGTCAAAAGAATGACAAAATGATATGACAAGAAATTAAGTTTATGGACAATGATTTCCAATGGACTTGATACTGTTGAAATTTTAGAAAATTAACTTTCTACTCAACAGCATACTATCTGATATGCTCTTCCTAAATCTAAGACTTTCTAATATTGAAAATTTCAGAGGAAAATGAGCTCTTTGGCATTCTGTTTTGACATTCTAAAATGTGCTTAACTACTTATTATCATGGTGATTTAAGTGGAACTAACAAAGTAGTTGGTGAAAAAAACAGAATTTCCAATATATCAGAAACATATTATTATTAAATTAACTTGCTAACAGCCCAACAGATTATAACAGTTTATACAGTATTTATTGGAGCTGGCCTTATCTACCACTGAGATTAAACCATTCAACTGCATCTAAAAGAATCTATCCTGAAAGCCTGTTATGTACAGGGAAATGTAATCAGTACCAGTGGCAGTATTCAGAACTCACTTGCTACATTATCATTTGATTCCTTTCAATGGTCCTGTTAAAAGGACTACTTCAATGATAAACATAATGAATGTGTGTATAAGTGAACTAAAAAAGAGCCTTAGCACTAGATAGGGAGAAAATGTAGGCCAAAGTAATCTATCTCAAATATCTGAGAAAACAAGCATTTCTCTTAGCTCTCAATCAACTAGTTTAAAATTAAAACCAGGGAAACTGGGATGGCTCAGACGATTGAGTGCTCGCTTTGCAGTCCTGGGGTCCAAGGATCGAGTCCCACCCCTGGCCTGTACAGAGCTATATGCTGAACTGGAGTGTGCTTTCCATGTGGGGGGGCCCGCAGTTCGGTTCTCACTGGTGGGAACGTCCCATGTGTGGGAGGCCCTCAGTTCAGTTCCCAGCGCGCAGGGTTGTGTCTCCCATGGGGGAGCCCCCGCCCACCTTTGTGGAATGAAACCATGTTGAAAACTGATGACGTACAACTATGGAGACTGCTCTGGGCTCTCCCCACTTCTCCCTCTCAAAAACAATAAAATAAATCTTAAAAAAAAAATAAAAAAAATTCAAAAGAGAAATTATGCACTGAGCTTCCATTAAAATTTTCCTAAGTTAGGCTGTGAATTTTTGAAGTCAAGTTCACTGTATTATGAAATGAAAGTAATAAAGAATAATGAATATTCTTTTGACTCATGCTAATGTAGAAAGTATTTGGAAGAATGTGAAGTAGAGTATGAAGATTAGTGTATTCAGTACAATAGCTAGGATATAAAAATCGAAAGAGAATTAGTAAATGACAAAGGACCTTAAAGTATTGCAGGGCTCTAATAAAAGGTTTGAACTTGAAAGTACAAAGGAAAAAAGGAAAGATGACTTGTTTAAATAAACTATAGGTATTCATTCTCAAAATGATAAGGAGAGATAGTAGGTGACAACAGGAGATAACACCATTTCTCACTATTATATCACTTAATTTTGCACAAACTCATTTGGTGTTGAAACTTAACCTGCCCACCCCACCGCCATCTCCCCGCTTTTTAAAATAGTTTTCACTTAGTTCAGAGCATCTATATGTTTTACTTAAGCAGTATTAATGTGTCTGATTCTAGGATACTGCAACAGACCCTGCTAATATGTTTGATTCTAGGATACTGCAACAGACCCTGCTAGGAGGGTAAAATATATTATAAATGCACTGTACTACTTTTACTAAATCCAAGAATTCTGAATACCAAAACACATTTGGCCTAAGAAGGGGTATTTATGATAAGGGACTATGGAGCTATAGTGCTACTTCTGTGAATCCTTTCCTGAATGCCCCCCCCCCGCCCACCCCGTTTTTAAAAAAAATATATTTTATTTATTTATTTATTTGTTTGTTTGTTTTTGACGGAGAGAGAGAGAGAGATACAGAGACAGAGAGAGAACTGAACTGGGGTAGCTCCCAGTTCAGCACATGGTTCCGCACGGGCCAGGGCCAGGGCCAGGGCCAGGGCCAGGGCCAGGGTCAGGATTCGATCCCTGGTCCCCGCGCTGCAAAGTGAGCGCTTAACCCACTGAGCCAACCCGGCTTCCCCTGTTCCCCTTTCTCAGAAGGGTCTTCCTCTGTACTCTCTGCATTGAGGTTATCTTTATTTTTTACATTTTCCATCATTACAGTAAAGATCATGTATTTTAATGTTTGACTATTTCCCCAGTTAAGTATCAGAGAAGTGATTAAATTCTTTTGTCACCTAGCACAGCACTCTGAGCACCAACTGAGCTCACAATAAATAATAAACAAATATAAAAGAACGGGTTAATTTTGCTTACATTCTTTTTAATTGAGCAGACTTACCACTTAACTAATAAAGACCTGAAAATCAAATATTATAGATTCACAGTTATTTATCAACTAAAAACAAAATTCAGGGAGAAAATTAATAAAGAAGACCATTTCTGCCTATCTTCTTCATTCCACTTCTTACATCTAGTTGGTATTTTTTCTCTTAAAATAGCCTATAATTGATATGCTCTATGTACTTGTACACTAAACTAATGCTTTACTAGAACAATTAGGAGAAAAAACAGAAGGTATAAAAAGTGCAGTTCATATTAAAGATAGCTTAAAATATCAAATGGAGTGGTAAAAATAGAAAATTCAAGTACACATCTAGGGCAGCATTGGGGGGATTGCCAGGATGGCTCAGTGGATTGAGCACTCATCTTGCAACCCCAGGGTCTAAGGATCAAATCCCAGCCCTGGCCCATGCCCACATGCTGAACTGGAGGCCCCCTGGCTGGTTCCTGCCCTGCACAGCCCCACCCCTACCTGTAGAATGAAACCATGTAGAACACTAATGATATGCAAGTATGGAGACTGCTCTGGGCCCTCCCCCTTCTCTCTCTCTCTCTCTGTGTCAAATACAATAAAAATAAATCTTTAAAAATAACAAAGGTAGCATTGGCAGACAAGGCTCACAAGGTAAGTGGGGGTCAAATTCAAGGCACAAATGGGATTTTGAGGAAAGTCTATATTTGTGCCTTAGTACATTTAGAAAAGTTGGTTGTTGGTGACCCCAGCAAGAGAAGTAATGGGTATATTGAAGGTAAAAAGCCATTATTATGGATGGTGTAGTACACAGTAGATGAGGAAAATGACTGAAAGCAGAAAAAGGAATGGCAAAGAGGGAAGCCGGGATGGCTCAGTGGGTTAAGCGCTCACTTTGCAATGTCGGGGACCGAGGATCAAATCCCAGCCCTGGCCCAAGCGGACCCATGTGCTGAACTGGGTAGTTCCCTTAGCTCAGTTCTCTCTGTCTCTGTATCTCTCTCTGTCAAAAACAATTAAAAAAAAAAAGAAAAAGAAAAAGAAACACACACACAAAAAAAATTGGGGAAGTTGAGGTGGCTCAGTGGGTTAAGCACTCATTTTGCAACGCCGGGGACCGAGGATCGAACCCCGGCCCCGGCCCATGTGGACCCATGTGCTGAACTGGGGAGCTCCCCCAGTTCAGTTCTCTCTCTGTCTCTGTAGCTCTCTTTCTGTTAAAACAATAAAAATAAATAAATAAATAAATAAGATTATAAGAAATGGAATAGCTCACAAGCCAGAATGAACCAATACCACTTCCTGTTCTCACAGGATATTAGATCTGAGGACCAAAGCAATAATGTGGATACACTTCTATAGCAAAACTGAGCTTGTGAAAAAAAAACTCCCTCCCTTCTGTATTCTCCATGTTCTCTTCTGACCTTTATCCAATTCACCTATTTGCTTTTCATAAATAGATGTATTCCCCAAGTTCTTTTCCCAAGTCCTCTCCTCTTCCTCGCAAGGTAATTACAAACCAATAGGTAGAAGACTCCCTAGTAAGTCATCTCTGACTTCTGACTGCTCTCTGGAGAATTTTGTATTTCCTACAGCCTCTGCTAAAAGCCCTATCCAACTATTTACTGAGTTGTCATACTTGCCACTGCTCCAAAATGAAGTCCTATGGCACAGATACATATAAGTGGCTTTTACGGAAGACAAATATGGGCTTAAATCCTGGCTCTAACCCAGTGGGTGACCTTGGGGATGCTGAGAGGTACCGGTATAAAGGAGATACACAGTCTTGGAAGCATTTTGCTCAGTGCTTATCTAAGTACCAAGTTCAATTTATTAACCAGTATTATTAAACCGTCTAGAATCCAGACTTAAAAACCCAAAGTATCTTCAAGGCACTCCTCTCTTTTGTCATCTAGTAACTTAATCTATTTATTTAACTGGTAGAAACTACATCTTTAGGAAACCCGAATTAGATCATAGTAGTTAAAAACCCATTAAAACTCTCCAATAAATAGCCTTAAGTTGGCCTTCAACCCATGACCCACCACTAAAAACTTTTACAACTATCATCTTATTCTACTACTCATCACAGATGTTGTTCCTAAGCCAGAAGATACCAACACCACCAAGTGTTGTCAGCATTCATATAGCAGAGCTGTGTCACATATATACTTAAAATTGAGCTCATGCAAATATACAGTATGGGAGAAACTTAGGAGGGAGGACAAAAAAAGTAGGTGATGGGGAGACAATGAGAGCAAGAAGAAAAGATTAATGGAATTGAGTATACATTTGCTGTTTCTCTAGGCAGTTGGAGTTCCTTTGAACCTCTCACAATGTAAACAGCTTACCATGCTGAGATGATTTCAGTATTTAGTACAACAGGGCCTTTCCAGATAAACCAACTATTTTGCATGGGTCTCAATGGGAAAAAAGGGATTTACTCCCTTACTGGAGCAAAATGTGGCTATGTTGAACTGAAGGAGACATGGTATGTCATGTATACTTACTATTTTATGGATGAACTGAGGAACCTTTCTGATAGTACATGAGTTTGGTCTTAAGCTGGCTATTAAGTGCTATTCCTCTCTTCTCACCCTACCTCCACATCTTCACTTTTCATACACAAATTTTTATTTGAAGATAGGACCTATACTAGATACATACCATACATATAGGCCTTCTCAGTGCTTAGCTCAGATATACTGGATACATAACGCGCACGCACGCGCACGCGCGCACACACACACACACACACACACCCCACCCCCCCCCCCGAGCATTATTAGTTGGTAAAACAGTTAATTTTTTTACTGTCTTTTAAAAAAAGTTTAAGTTCGTAAAGCAAGGCCTAGAGACCTGGGTTTATGATTAACATTTTCAATGGGTGTGATGACAAAAAGAGTTCACTGATCACATCTCATGATGACTCAAGCTGGGAACAGAATTGTTAATATAGTAAGGAATACAATCAAGATTCAAATGACTGGGCATTTTGTAATGCAGGATAAAATCAGAGTAAGATAAGTATGTAAGTGCATTTAGGTTAAAAAACAAAACAAAGAAGTTATGAGGGACAAACAGTATCATCAGTAATTTTAAGTGAAAAACAAACAAACAAAAACCACCACCCAAATGAGTGTATGAAATTTCAAAACAAGACAACCTTATAACAAAGATGATGCAAGTATCAGTGCTCAACATTTCAAATATTAAGAAGGACAATGATAAATTGGAAGAATGGGGGGAATAGACAAAAAAGATGACAGAGGGAAGAGATGTGTAAATTAATGAAGACCAGTTCGGAAGAACAGACTATCAATGAAGTTTCCTTGATTCCTTTTTCCCCAGTTCACATAGCACCCAATCTATGAACAACTCCTGTGAGCTTTTTAGCTCTATCAGTCCCTAGTTTGATCCCTCTCTCCACCCCATAGGTAAATGTCAATGCAGGTTGTCTGTCCAGTTACAACTGCCTCTTAAGTGGCCCCTCACCCACCACTACTTTTAACATTGCCCCTTGGAATCCATTCTCTACAAAGCAACTAGATTCATTTTCTTAAAAGTCTAAATTAGAACCTATCCCTCATCTGCTTAAAATCTTATAATGATAGATAACCTGTAACACCCAGAAATAATATATAAACTTCTTAACACATTCTAAAAGGCCATGTCTCATCTGGTTCCTGTTAACTTCATTGAGTTTATTGCCACCCCTCTTTCTTTCTCTCATTCTGCTATGTTCACAGTGGCCTTTTGTCCTACAAACATGCCAAAGTTGTTTCCAACTCAGCCTTCACTTGTTCCCTAGGTCTGAAACACTCTACTCCTAAATCTTTGGCATGGCTGACTCCACTGCATTATTAAAGTCTAAGCACAAAATTCATCTTCTCAGATACCTTCCCTGACCACTTTAGAAAAGCAGCACTCCCATCCCATCCCCAATCCAAATATTATCTATTTTATATTATTCATCTTACTCATTAGTAATTTGTTTATCTGTCTAGAGGTCTGTCTTGCTCCACTAAAATTAAGTCCTCTGAGGGCAGGCATTTTAACTTAAGCACCATTATGTCTATCATCAGTGCTCAGAACTGTGTTTGGCATAGAGCTGGTTCTCAAAACACTTGTTGAATGGGATTTATTCTACATAAATCTCAAATATATTTAGGGACTTGAGACCAAACGAGAGGCAAATTCTAGGCCAATATGTAAAGAACTTTCAAGAATTATAGGGAGGTAATGAGAATGCTCAAGAAGTTGCTGGATGACCACAAAACATGAATGCTATTTTTTTGCATTAAGGGATTACACTCCATTAAGTAGGAGTTTTGACTAAATGTCCTTTAAAATCCTTTCCAATTATAAAATCCTAATCTATCCAAAATATAAGTCGCTTTCAGTCTATATAGCTGTTAGATAAATGGTTTCCATAATGTACCATTCCTTTACCTTCAGGTGATCTGAATTAGCTTCTAGTTTATGCCTATCTCCAATTTAACTAAACATCTTTAGAGACTTTAGATAATTTTTTCCCTGAAAGTAATCCTGAACTTGCTATTCAGAGCCAAATACCATTCTGAGATATAAGATAAATGGATAAACAACCCCCCTCACTCCACTAACAATTACATGTATAGAGTATGATACTTAAGATCCAACTTTCTCAAGGATTTGTACATTACCTGCTATGATTTGGTTTTTGTCATCTTTAACCCTATCCCACCACTTCTGACCAGGACTAGGTAAAACAGTGTAACTGACAAAGGACTATATCATAAGATAATCCATAGGTATGTTACCTTGGGCATACAATTTTGTTTGGATAAAATTTTGGCTTTAGGTTTGAAATCATTTTAAATAAACTCGGATTACTTTTAAACGACAGTACTTTAAAAATAACATGTGCTGACCAAATTAATACAGTTGTAGGAGAAATACTTTAATGTAAGTATTATTTTAACAAAGAGAAACTTATTTTATCAGTGAATATAAAGCAGTGTATTCCAAAGTAAGTTTTTGAGATTGATTCTTCAAAAGATACTGGTCAAAGAAATAGGTTTGGGAAATACACTAGATTATAATCCTTCTCCCCCATTCACAAACCCCACCAATACTTTATTTTAACATTTTACAAAAAGTAAAACTAAAAGACCTGAATTTCATCTAATCCATCATTTCCCATATTCCTTTGATCAGAACTCCCTACCTTTTGTGGGTAGGGGTAGTAGTGGTAGAAAACACAGTTTAGGGAAACACTGCTATATAGTAACCTTTGAAAATGTTACTTCTAATAATAGATTTACAAAATAGCTAGGATAGAAACTGTGACTAATGAGAAGCTTACTGAGATATATGTAATCAAATCACTTGTATTACATGTTGAAAGCTGCTTGGAAAAGGGACAATTATAAGATGGATGATTTAGTGAAAACAATAAAAAAATTAACATTTTAGTCAAATCCCTCTACTAAACGGTAATTTCTCTGTACCAGCAATTATTTTGTGACATCATTCCCTCCCTCAATACTAAGTGCAGTCTTTCAATATTAAAACTGAAGTTCTCCTAGGGATCAGGTGGTTCAGAGAACAGTGGGCAAACCACAGGATTGAGAATCTATTGGTTTAAAATCATTTGTGCCTTTTGTTCCTCTTTATACCATGGTATACTATTATTTGGAAGAGAAAAATACTTTTAACATGTGAATTCTAGTATTATATTTTGCTAGAATTCTGGACCATTTTGTTTTGATGTCAATAGAAGTCTACTGGGGGGTTGGGGGAAGTACTGAATAATTAACACTCCCCAAAAAAGAGAGGGACTACAGCAGTTTTAGAAAGCACTTACTTAATCATTTCAAAAAGCTTTGGATCTGAGACCTTGATATTTCGTGCCATATTCCAGGAAAGATGAACCATGGGTACTATTGACTTCACACTTTGCAATTTGTTCCATTCGTACCGTTCCACTGCCAATTTATACTGGCAGGCTAGGGAAAAAAAAACAGTTATAAAGCAACCCAAAGTACCAAAAGATATGAAAGATAACCATTATCACCTTCTCAGGTGATATTATCAACACCACTGAAAAAGTCAAAACATTATAAAAAATAATTGGATTTTTATTATTATGGTAATAATAGCAATCACGTAAAGAGTACTTATTATAACTATGTGCCAGGCATTGTGCTAAGCTATTTTTATAATTATCTCATCTAATATTTAGCATGACTTTATTATTCCCATTATACAGATGAAGAAACTGAGGTCCAGAGAGATAATATAACTTGCCCAAAGTTGCAAGAGCCAGATCCTGGTCCTAATCCAGGTCTTTCGGGCCCCAAAGGTCTTATTCTTAATTTTAAGTATTTACTGCCTGAAGGCAGGTATAATCCAAGGCAGGATTTTGACATAATAGGGCTATTCATGAAAGATAGGAGCTAAAAAAAATTTTTTTTTTTTTTTTAAATGAATAGCTACTCTACTTTGCTTTCTCCCATAAAGGGTTTCCTTTATAAAACAAACGGAAGCACTCTAAAAATTATTGCTAGCATATCCTCCTTACTCTCTCTACTGCCTCATTTGTTCTTCTGCCAGATGAAAGCAGGTTACAATAGAGT